>QTSX02007226.1:0-248093 GCA_014839935.2 Entomophthora muscae
GAGCCAGGTGATTGGTGAAGGTAGCGCTGAAGACCGTGATACCATCCAAATATACTAGGACACATGATAGCTTAAAGTCATGGAGGATGGAGTCCATGGTCCTTTGGAAGGTGGCTGGGGCATTGCAGAGTCCCTGCGGCATGCAAGTAGGCTCAAAAAGCCCTTCAGATGTAATGAGCGCAGCTTTTTGGCAATCCTTGGGCAACAGAACAACCTGCCAGTATCCAGATGCCAGATCCATTGCAGAGAAAAACTTAGAGCCTCCAAGACGTTGGAGAGCATCATCAATACATGGCAAGGGGTACGAGTCCTTCTTGGTCAAAGAGTTCAATTAGCAATAGTCCATCACAATGTGATGACCTCCATTTTTCTTCTTTGAGATGAGTAGCAGGGATGCATAAAGACTTTGGGAAGGTGCCAGCAGTCCTGCGTCCAACAGTTGTTTGATCTCTTTAGATACCTGGGCGCCCTCCACACAGCTGCAGCGGTATGGTTTAGCACGGAAGGGGGGAGCGTTGCCAGTGTCAATCTGATGGATAACGCCTTTGGCTAACCCATAGTCAGTACTGTCTTTAGCAAAGATGTCAGAAAATTGATCTAGCAGGTCTAGCACCTCTTTCTGTTGAGCCAGGGACAGCTGTGGAAAGTCTTGCGCAGTGAACAAGGATAGGACTTGGGGCTCATCCTCAGGTAGGTTAAAATCTTGGAACGTGCCAAAGAGATAAAGAGACAGGACATCAGGAGCGCCCAACAGCTTGCTGTATCCAACAATCTGCCCCCTAGACACAGTCATGGGGAGTGCAGTCAGGTTGGCTACCAACAATTGAACAGGGTTCTTATGGGAGACATCTAGTATTCCAGGACAGAGATAAGGTTTGTTGCGCCCTAACGAGGGGGGAGAGTACAACTCCAAGAGGGCTTTTTCAGGTAGTTCATATGATATCTGGGAGTCTAGGATGGCCTGGGAGCCAGGGGGGATGATGACAGTGTACGTGGCTATGAGAGGGATCCCTTCAGACGCAGGACAAGCCATAGGTGGAAATTTCATGTTTGAAGAGTGGGTGCAAAATTTGAGGTTGAAAACCCCAGTGGGGTATTCCAAGGCACATGTCTTAAGACGTTTCCTGGGAACTTTAACTGGCTCTTCAAAGATCAGAGGGACTTTGTATCCCAGAATAAAGAGGTAACCATCTTTCAAGTTGATTATCCCATTATATTCCCTAAGGAACTGAGTGCCAACTAAGAGATTGTAACTCTTGTTTTCCAAGACAACTGCTGACGCAGCTAGGAGAAGCTTGCCAAACAGCATGAGTAGAGCAGAGTATGTCCCTATGGCGTGGGTCATAGACAGTCCAGCTGTGCCATACAACTAGTGATAATGAAGGTCAGGGGTAAATTTTAGTTTCTTCACAAGCTTGGAGGAGACAACGTTGACTGGCAAGCCAGTGTCTTAGATGGCCTTGATCTTCACTTTTTAAATGGATACCTCTACTCAAGTGGTAGTGTGACCAAAGGGTGGAAGGACATCTAAGATATCTTGAGCCTCTGCTAGTTCCTTATCCCACTTCTCAATCATGCATCTCAACCCTGGGAACTCCTTATAAACAGTTTGGAGAGGAAGCAAAATAGATACATTCTTGAAGACAGCGTCAGCAACCTTGGCAGCTTCTTCTGACAACTCCACTAGCACAGGGGACCTCTTAGCTTGAGTGAGGTAAGGGCAAGAGACAACTTTCTTGGCTTCAGGCAAAGGCTTAGAGGTAGTTGTAGTCTTTCCTGATCACAATTTATAGGGGACTGTAATGGTTTCAGGAACAGCTGGAACAGAGTACCCATATGCATTGGCGTTGTCAGTATCAGAGTCATCCAGGTCAGAGTCATCAGAGATATTGTGGAACAAGAGAAGGATAGGAAGAGCCTCATTATCAGCAGGCTCAGAGTCAGATATAGAGGGAGGGATTGAAAGAGACTGGGAAGAATTGTCAACCAAGAGCGTCTCTGCCTCTAGCTTGACTGTTCTTTTCCCACCTGCTCTTTTGGATCAGCTCCTTCAACCTGTGGGTTGCTGCAGACTCAATAATGGTGACCTATCTGAACACAGTTGTGGCAACCTTGGCGTCAAGGAAGATTTTGCAAGTTCATGGTAAGAATGCGAGGACCACAGGAAGACAAACCAGAGTTAGTGTCAGGGCCCAGAGTGCCCTGGACAGTCAGATGGACTCTTTAGAGGTGATTAAACATGCAGCTTGGAAGCCCCCACAAAGCACTTTCCAGGGCAAAATTCCCCCCTTTCAACTAAAAAATGGCCTGGGATTTGAGAGGCACACAATCCTTGAATCTCTGGCATCAAGCCTGTTAACAAATCTGGGCCACCTACCTATCAGGAAATGGCACATCAGGAGTGCAATTGTTTGATTGCGCAATCAGGCAATTGATTCATTGTGGGAGCTAAAAATAACTGTAGCAACTTGCCATGCTGCAAAATTCAAAGGGTTCATGTTATAGCAGCCAATGAGAGCTCACCATCTTGGCCAAACACGCAAATTCCAGGTAAAATTGCAAATCCGCCTCTAAATGATGCCATCAGTTCTCTGGTGACACAAAAGGCAATAGAATCATCAGTAAGTATAAGTAGTGAGAGGGAGAAGCCCTCCTCACTGTTGACATCTTAATAAAGCAATTTTATTCCTAGAAATTATTGTCTTATTGCAGGAATTGTCTATTTTTTCTCAAATTTAATTATTCTCTTTGCATCTATTTGTGAATCCACTACTCAATAAAAGCTTGCATACCCATATCCTCCTGGCCATACTCCTGTTGTCCTTGCCAAACCGCCCTGCGCCCTTGACCTGGAGTACTTCCATCCCCATCACCTGGATCTATCCCCAGTAATGAAGGATATACCAACTGCTCCTCCTCTCCCTGACGCGCCTCCCGCCCAAGACTTCAGCAAACTGGGGTTTGTCTATATAACAGTATTGGGGCTGGCCAACCAAGTCATGCCCCATACTGGGAGTTGGCGCCCCCTAGCCACTTCTCTGAACTACCTGGTCTGCATAGTGCCTATTGTGTACAGGGCCTTTCAGGCCCGGCCTGCCTCCCCTGTGGGAGTCCAGCTGGACCCTAGTATGGGCCGTGACAGTTAAAAGCAGCTCAACTTTCCCTAACAACTGCTCCATAATGGGTAAGGTGCATGTCCTGCAACAGCATCTTTATGCTCTTCATAGAGGAAAGCATAGCTTTATGGGCTTTGAAATGAAGACACAGAAGCTGGTTAACTTTGAGAGCTTGAGCGCAAGCCATGTAAGCTTCATGGGCTGTCATTTGTCTGCTTGTTATCAGTTGCTGTCCTTCCATGTAGAATCTGTCTGTAAACTCAGCTAGTGTCTCCTTAGGCTTGAAAGCAATGTGCATAGAATTGTCCTTTTTTACTTCCAGGATAAGGTCACCACCAAAATTGTCAATCAGAAGCTGCTTCATATCTTCCCACATCTCAATGGTGGGTAGTTCAGGCAACACCACCTCCTGGCAAATCAGGTGTAGACAGGTCAGAATATGTTCTTTCTTAACTTTGTCTGATGCTTGTCTCATGGCAGTTTTTTAGATAGTTAGGAAAGCTACAATAGTCAAGGTTCTGGGGTCAAAGACTTTCTTAAAGGTAGGCTTAAAATGTGCTTTGGGAGTTGGACCACCATTGTTGCTATTGAGTACGTTTATATGTGGGGAAAACTCTGCTTTGGATTCAGAGGGGGGCTGTCTAGCTCATAGTTGACAAACACTCTCTTCAAGGGTAGTCAGGGTCTCAACAACATGGGCACCTGTATTGACGGCTTGTGTGGTCTGTTGTTCAGTAGCATCTAGGTGTTGACCTTGGGTGGTCACTACTGTGGAGAGCTCAGCCAATCAAGAAGTAAGGGATGGCTCCACTGAGAGGCAAGGGGCAAACCTATTGTTCACAGAGCCTATCAGTTCACTCATCTCTTGTACGTCTCTATCCAGCTCAGTATGGTCCTGCTTTAAATGATCCACCCCGTTAGCTAGGGCAATTAGTTCTCTAGCGCATTGGATTTGAGGGGCTCCTGGTAAGCCAGGGCAGCAACCATCTTCATCAACAACCCCAACTGGACTAGCAGCAGTTACCATCATCTCACGTAGGGCAGCCGGTTCTTGCTGTAGCTCCGCAATTTGAGCAGTGAACTCAAGCACCTGGGGGTCAGGTTGAGGCGCCTCAGCAGGACGTCCTTGACTACAAATAGTTGTACGTAGCTCTCAAATAGCGTCTCATATTCTCTGCTCTCAATCTGCCAAGTCATCAGAAGGGGGAGAGGTGGAGCATCTGGCTTGGGTGTAGCTAATTCATTCACTTGACTCTGGAGTTTGGCTATAGCAGCAGCAGTGGCATCTCTCTCTTGACCAAATGCTGTACTGAGTTCATTAAGGCTGTTAGCAGCAAAGTCTGCTACCTGCTGTAGTTTCTTGAATGAATACGTGCTGAATGCATTGAGCTGTTGTACAAGTCATTCAAAGTCGGTGAGATAAGCGTTTAAAGTGAAATCTACTTGAGTTTGCCAGGGTTGTTCTAGCTGGTGAAACTTGTGTAGACGCTCTCTCATTTATTTGGGGATAGACTGGTGCATTTTTTTGATAGAATTAACCAAACAGATCTGGGAGGTAACAGAGTTGCACTGATTGTCAGATACCAAGGAAAACAGGGAATGGATCCACTGTTGGTAGGCAGCAAACTGGTCCCAGTGATGAGTAACTGCTGCTTGTAGAGACAATATTTCTTGGACGTGAAGCCCCAACACCATTTTATGGTGGGCCAAGGCAGGCTGCACAAAGGACAATAGTAAGTGCTCAGCGGAGCCAGCCGCTGAGAGGAGATGCTGTGGAATTTGAGGAGCCACAATCAATTCATAGTATTCCACTTGACTGAACTGCAGCTTAAGGCAAGGGATGGCTCCTTCATGGGCTATCCCAAGGGCTACTGCCATGACTTGTTCTAAGTCAGGGGTACCCATGGGGTAAGCAACTAGGCAGAGACCATTCCCAAGGTTCAGTACAGTAGGAATAATAGGCAGGTTGGCAATATATTCCTCAATAGGAGGGCTAGTAATTTCAGGTAAAGTTGGCACTTGTATAGGCAGAGACAAAGGACCTGAAAATGTGGATGCAAAAGGGATAACCAAGGGGCTTACAGCCCCTGTAGTGAGCACCATTTTTGTTGTGTTCTGAGGCGCAGCACAGACACACAACAGGAATCCTAACCTTAGGATTGGATTTGTACTAAGACTTGGTTAGATGACAGGGAAGGCTATGTAATTACCTTGCGGCCCTGGAAGAATAATCTCTGCTAGTTGTGGCTAGAGATTGGCGCAGAAGTACTGAAGACACAAAGACAAAAATGTGAATAGAACTTAATTTTTATTGGTGAATATGAAATGGAATATATAGTGGTTAGGAATACCAAAAACACTACCAGGACAGTAGGATCACTTGCCACCAGCATGAGTGGGGCAAGTGAGTTGTGCAGGATCAATAAATCAAACAATTGTATTTCCTGATTCAGTCATCAACTCATTTCAAGAGGCAAAAGCAAAAGCAATAGATTTGTCTTTGAAATAGCCAACCAAAAGCAAAATTGACACATGATGAATAGCAGGATTCACAACACTAATGAAAGAAGCGGCCTTGGTGCCTTCTCTTAAATACTTTGATGAAGTTGTTGACTGGTGCTGCCTCAAAATCAACCATTAAAGTGGTATGGTAGGGAAGGGACTCTGGGGCCTTTTTTGAATGCAGATTGTTGCTCCTGAGTGGCCTTTGGATCAGCATTCTTCTTATTGTGACCCCTCTTCTTTGCTGTCTCCTCATCAAGTGTGGGAAAGATGGCATTAAGTTTTCCTTGAGTATATTCAAGGTGTGGATATAAGTCTCCCCTTTTTTAATTTGGAAGAGGAAGAAGACAAAGGGAAAAGTGTGAGTATTGACCTGGCAACAATTAACCCAAATCTGGTAAAACATCTCTGGACATAATAAGAAAGTTGCATCTTCAAATCAAGTGTCACATTTGAGAAAGTGTGTGTGATCCTCCTGTTGCAATCAAGTTTCCCTTCTCGCCTGCTAATGTATCTTACAATACACAAGTGGCGCTTGAGGAGCCGCCCCTTGACGTATATAACAGCATGGATCAATCCAAAGGCAATATCAAACTGCGGGTAATTTCTCCTAATTAAGAGCGCTACCAATTTGACCTGCTGATCCCCGCACAAGTTATTCCTTGGCTTTGAACCTTACATAGAACATGCCACTATGCCACCCCCTTGTGGTTTTGTGGCTTTCCTCATATAGTATATTAATCACAATATTCTACAATATTCAATACCTTATTTTATTCATTTCTGTCCTTTCTATTGGACTGTTGTCTTCCCCAATCAAATACTGAACTCTAATTGGTTCAGTTGCAACAGTGGTAGCAGCAGTAGGCTGACAACCTACCTAAAAGAAAAATTTCCCCAAGAAAGGACAGAGTGCAGGCTGTATGGCTACTCCCCATCAAGAAACTTTCCTTCCAATCCCCAAGGGGGACATCCCTGAAGGGTATGTTATCTAGCAATACTAGTTGGTGCTCACAAGTGTATATAACTTTCTTCACCTTGGGCAGCGCAATTTAAGTGTCACCCTGCCCCAATTGGATCTTTCCCAATGCATGCTAAACCTCCAACTTGAGTCTTTTGCGGGTGGTGTTGAAGGAGCTGGCATTGTCAGTTGTCTCCACTCTACTGAGACCTGGCTTTGTATCTGTCAGGTGCCTGAGCCCATGTAGGTTGCCGCCACTTCAGGGCGCCTTACAGGGCCTGTTACAGTGTGGTTTACCAACTGGGAAAGCCAAGAGCAAGATGTCATGTGGTCAACATTCAGGGATGCTATCAGATCTTGTTACAGCAAAACCTTTTCACCCATTTTAGTAGGAACTTCCCTCCTGGCCATCAAAAAAACAAGATCTTTCTCCAAATACCTTGCTGCTGCCCCAGAAGCTGTCACCAACAGAAACACCATGTTGCTCACTCTTATTGTCAATGGTCTTAATCCCCATATTTGGAAATGGGTTCCTATAGGGTGTTGTAGCTCCATTGATGACTGCTATAAGTCCATTGTGGAGGCCAATAACTAAGCTTCAATGGGCTTATGCAGATCCAATAATGCGCCACCTCAGTCTTGTCCCACACCTGGTAGTGCCCACAATCAGGTGGGCCACTGCCAATCCCTTCAGCAGGAGAATGGAGATAAGCGCCCCCGCAAGGGGGCACTTCAGCTAGCTCAGATTGAAAACCCAGGAAAAGCCTGGGGGTTGTAGATACAAGAGGTCCTACAACCCCACTTGACCCTTGCTCTCAATCTCTCCTTGCAAAGAACCCCTGTGATTACAATGTACATGATGTTGAAACTCTCAATGTCCTCCAGGTTCATAGCAACAACCCCGTCCTCCAAGCAAGCCATTCTTAAAGTAAAGTAACCTGCTTGACCTATTCCTTCTGTTTCCGTGGGAACACCCACAAACTTTTGATAGGTACTGGGGCCAACCACACTATAGTGGACCAGAAGTTTGCTGACTCTCAGCAACTAGACTGGGTGCCCAGCTGCTTCAAGGCAGTACAAGTAGCTGACTACTGCAGAGTGACAATTACCCATGAGATGGTACCCTTCTCTGTGAGAATGGGGAACATCCAGGTTAAGCTCTCTGGATCAATTATGGCAGGGCTCAGCCACAACGTCATTGCTGGTCTTGACTGGCTGCAACACAGCTGTCCCTATATTGACTGGGATATGTCTGTCATCACCCTTAACAGAAATGAGATGGGTTTCCATATCTATCCTATCAAAATAAACAAGTTTCTCCATGATACTGTGTTTGTCAGAATAACAGAGACAGGTACATATGACTTCAAGGGGGGAAACTGGACTTTAATCAATGTTCAGTCAAAGTTATCTGCACCAAACCACTTGCGGCTCCCCCCTCAGACACAACATCACCCCCAGCACTAGTATCACTTATTGAAGAGCACAAGGACATATTCAGAAAAATGCTAGATCATCTGCCCCCTCCAAGAGAAATACAACATGCTGTTCAGCTACAAGGGTTGCTGCCCAAGGCATAGCCCCTTTATTGTCTGACTCCCAAGGAAGACAAGACTCTCTGTCAACACCTTGTGGAGGCACTTGACAAGGGCTTCATATATCCCTCCCTCTCATCCTACAGGGCTGCAGTCTTCTTTGAAGCCAATAAGGATAGGTCCCTTTGGTTAGTGACTAATTACTGTGCCCTAAACAAAGTGACTGTCAAGAACAAATACCCCCTGCCGTTTATTGACAACCTGTTTGACATGCTCAAGGGTGCAAAGGTCTTTAGTAAGATTGATCTCACCGCAGGGTACAACCAGGTCCACATTGCATCAGGGGATGAGGCAAAGACTACCTTCCTCACAAGCTATGGGTTGTTTGAGTGTCAGGTCATGAACTTTGGAATGACCAATGCTCCCTCCACCTTTTCCATGTTGCTGAACAAAATATTTGAGGATCTTATTGGGAAGTGTGTTATGGTGTACCTTGATGACATCATTGCCTTCAGTCAAGATCAAACCACACATTTCCAACACCTCTGTGCTGTCCTCACCACCCTTTTTAAAAACCAGCTGAAGGCCAAGTCTTCCAAATGCTAATTCCTCAGGTCAGAGCTCCTATTCCTTGGGCACACCATCTCTGCCCAAGAGATAAAGCCTGACCCCGCCAAAATTAAGGCAATCACAAACATGCCGCCCCCCACTGATGTGGGTCAGATGCATACCTTCTTGGGCATGGTTGCCCATGTGCAAAAGTTCATCCCCAACTGTAGAGAACTAATTTCACCCCTCACTGAGCTCTCAAACACAAAACAACGCTTCCACTGGACCCCTGTCAGAGATAAAGCATTTGAGACGTTGAAGCAAAGACTTACAACTGCACCTGTATTGCAGTTCCCCAATTGGAACCACCAGTACAAACTTTAGACTGATGCCTCTGACAGAGCCACAGGGGGCGTGCTACAGGTGGAAACTGAAAAGGGTGCCTTTCTCCCTGTGGCCTACAAATCCAGTAATCTCACCAACTCAGAGCAACACTACTCCATACATAATAAACAGTTAGCAGCAATTGTTCACTGTGTCATGAAATGGTGTTGTTATCTGGAAGGAGCCACCTTTCCACCCTGGGTCCTGACAGACCAAAATTTGCTCCAGTACTTCAATATACAGTCCCATTTGATACAATTTCAGGAAGGCTGGGTAAAACACCTGTCTCCTTACCAACTACGCATCAAATAAAAGCCTGGAAAGGAACTTGTCACTGCTGACGCCCTCTTCAGGTTATATGTAGTATCCATCACAGGGGATAAAAGCCTAGAACTGGACTGGCCAATGCTCTACCTGCGTCCTGAAGCAACCCGCTATGAAGGCCTCAACTTCCTAAATATCTCCAAATTAAAGGATAACAAAAGTCAGTTCACCACTGATGCTGGTAATGTCTGTTTCTGGGCAGAGACCGTTGAGAAGACACCTACATTCCCACCACCCAGAAAGGAGATATCATACTGTATTACCACTGCACCTTGAGTCACATCAGAAGATGTAACCTCTTCAAAATAATGAAGCGTAAGGTTTGGTGGCCTTGTATGCGCCAAGACATCTTGGACCTCCTCAAAACATGTGTGTTGTGCAAAAAGAACACGTCTAAACCTGCCCCTCCCAAGTAAGCCCTACATGTCAAAGCCATGGAACCCTTCAAACAGTGGGCCCTCAACATTGTTAGACTTCTCCCCAAAGACAGACTAGGCAAGAAGTACATCATTATAGCCATTGACTATTTCACCAGTTGGCCAGTAGTGTAGCAACCACTAATCACATCACTACCCTCATCACCCACTTTCTTGGTAAAGAGATTGTGGCCCGCTTTGGGCGACCCAAACATCTTATCACAGATGGTGGGACCAAACTTTTGGGGTATGTTATGAAGGAATACTGCGCTAAAAATGCCCTCCAAATAATAGTCATGACCCCCTATCATCCCCAAGCCAATGGGTGTGTGTAGCGTCTAAATGTTTCACTGGTCCAACTCATTGCAAGCTCTCACAGGAGCACCCCAACACTGTGTGGCCTGAAAACCTGTCCACTGTGCTGCTTATCTTGAAAGCAAGGATCAACAGAAGCACCAGTTTTAGTCCCAGCGCCTTGGCTTTTGGAACACCTGACAGCTTGACGGGGGTGGAACAAGGGAAATTATGATCCACGGTTCCCAGAAAACCCCCTTGTTGCCTACTCCCTCCTTGAGCCAGTGGCGTGCTAAAGCCTGAGACATTGAACACAAGCAAATTGAGGGGGGTACAAAACACCTTGAGGCCAGATACATTGTAGGTGACCCCGTCTATGCCCTCAGCCCCAATTCCATCAAATTAGAACCCAACCACCTGGGGACCTTCAAGATAGCCGCAGTTTATGACAAACACACCTATCAACTTGAAGATGCCCAAGGAAACACCAAGAAACTCCACCATTATTGCTTGCACCCCTGCCGCGCCATCCCCACAAAAAAATTTTGTGCAGCCCTTCCCAGATCTCCCAAAAGCTCCAAACCTGGTGTCTGACAACAAGCAGGGGGCTAGGGGGTGTTGCAACTAAGTTTTCCTCCTTGCCTGCCAATGTATCTTACAATACACAGGGGGCGCTTGAGGAGCCGCCCCTTGACATATCTACCAACATGGATCAATCTGAAGACAATATCAAACTGCAGGTACTTTCTCTTAATTAAGAGCCCTACCAATTTGACCTGCTGATCCCCGCACAAGTTATTCCTTGGCTTTGAACCTTATATGGAACATGCCACTATGCCACCCCCTTGTGGCCTTGTGGCTATCCCCATATAGTATATTAACCACAATATTCTACTATAAACAATACCTTATTATATTATCATTTTTTCTTTCTGTTGTACTGCTGTCTTTCTCAAATCAAATACTGAACTCTAATTGGTTCATTTGCAGCACTCCTGAGTTAGAAAGCAAATTATGCAGTTTGCTGCTCCTTGTACATCATCATGTAAAAGGACAGTATTCCCCATCATGGTGATCTTCTGGTCATCTGTAAGCACAATTTCATCTATTTTTCTGGGTCTAATAACAATATCAGCCTTGATGGAGCTTTGGTTAGTAACAAACTGTTGGATTTTGATCATCTCTCCAACTTTCTCTCTATGATTTTCATTCAGATGTGCTCCTTGACTTGGGGAAAGCCTATGATGAATAATTGTGTGGGGCAGCCTGGACTATCACACCAGTAGTGAGGATGATTCATGTTATTTTATGATCATTGCAAGTGAACATAAAGCTATATTTGACAAAGCCAGTGCCCTCTTATTAGTCATTATAGAAAAGGAGTCAGTGGAGATGTCTGGGACTTTGAATTACCAATTGCCATTGCAGATATTGGTGACTGTATGAAAGTCCCACTCTAGGATGAGCTCCTCCTCTGAGGCAGCTGAGTCATTGTCATCAGAGTTGTGATCAGAGAATCCTGATATTCCCACATTCTTTATTAAAGTTGAAGTGCTTCTCCTGGTGATCAGAGGGGGAGTAGACAAAGGGAAAGTGGGGAGGGGTGGGGCTATCAGCCTCAGACTCAGGGGAAGGTGTGGGAGTCTTGACAGGCGTCTTTTCTTTAGGAGGCTGCTTGGAGAGGGTAGCCTTTGTCTCTCTGCCCTTGGTGGGAGTAGCCTTGTCCTTGGGGGCCTTGAAAGTAGCTTTGGTGGTAGGCTTGGGACCCATCCAAAATAAAAGTAGTATCAAAATATGGCTAATTTAGGGGCAGTTCTTAAAGTAAAAGATGGGAATGATTCTAATATTAAAGCATAGAATGTTTTTATATTTAACTTTAGAAAAAAACCTAAAAAATACAAAATCAAAAAATATGAAATATTCTTTGCCAATTTTTTTATTAGCAGCAAAAGTATGCAAAAACATTAAGTCTTTTTTGCTGCACTTATTTTTTCTAGATGCCTTATTTGAGACGCTGTTTTTGATATGGCGCTGGTAAAAATAGGGGTTCTTTATATTTATATTAAAAATTAATATAATCATAGTAGCGCCATCACAACTAGGCCAAAGAGTAAATCCTGAATATCTCAAAAACTAGCTAATTCAACTGGGGCTCAAAAGTACCCAGCTGTTTAGAGGAGATCAAAAATACATGTATCCAGATTTTTAGATGTTTTCTTACATTTTTACTATAGTGAATTTAGGTGTCACAGTGTACTTTTAAAAAGTGAAAGCAGTCAATTCACAGTGACATGTTCTATATGGCATCTGATGACATCATATGTAAAAACAGGTCAGTTCTCAGTGCCGCATTAGTGGGCACCACTCCTATTGGACACTTTGAAGCCTGATGGATTTTGTAATGACATATTTTGCAATAGTGTAAACACATTTTTAATGTATAAAATCACTAATAAAACATTTTATCATTGGAGACCAAATATTGAAATTCCTTAAATGATAAGAAATAAAAGCAGTACATGAAATGGTGAGTTTTTTGAATATCTGTGTTACAGGGAGATAGTACTATCAAAGCGGCAATATTTTGGGTTGATTTATTATGTGGGGTCTCAAATCAATACCATAATTTATTCCCAGCAATAAGGGAAAGGATTGGATTACCACAAAAATTATATTGATTATTGAATTAAAAATGCTGTCATTCTAGATGGTGTCCTTTGTATTAGTGCATTTTAAGCATTTAATATGTAATTTTATACATAAAACTTATTCAGATAACACCCTTTTTATTTTTATTTGTGATAGTGTTCTTGTGAAGCAGTTTTGTGAGATACAGTATTAGAAACTAATATTAAAAAAGGAGCTATTTAAAAGTTCTTATTAAGCTTTTGTATTTGGCTATAATGAATCCCAACTCTAGCACAAAAACCTTTTGGGATGGTGCTTTGAGATGGCTTATTGCACCCTCATCAGTTTTATATTGGATTAATGATAAAAAATATCAGCTTTTAAATTCAGTTTTGGTTAAAAAGTGCTTCATAAAGCCAGTCAGCTCATCACCAGCAATAGAAAGAACATATTTTTTGAGAATAGCAATTATTTATTTTTTGTTAAAGATCCCAGAGAGAAAAGGATAGCATGGATGAGGAAAACTCAACAGGGTCCAAGCCTGTAGAATCTGGAGCAGTACTGTATACCTTAGTTTTATAACCTACTGAGATAAACAAAATCATCTCAGTATAAAAATAAAATTAGAGTGGATCCAAAGCTATTGTAAATCAATAAAAATTTCTTGATTTTTGTTTTTTTGGACATTATTGGTTTTGTTTATCTCAACAGGTTATAAAACCGCTGCAGGGAATGATAATAATATCTTGGATAATGAGTTTAATGTGATAAATTAGGAATCTAGTATAGGTTAAGTATCGTGAATTCCAAGATATCTCTATATTTTATACTTAATAATAGATGTTGTAATTCAGAATAAAAATGATGTGATAATGTTTGTTAAAGTTAAACTGTAATTTATGACTTTAATAAAAACACTTTACTTATAAAATACAGGCTTCAAGTCAGCTGATTAACTCTGTATTATAAATAACCCCTGAATTCTCCATCTATGCAAACTATTGAAGTTGATGTAGAGTGTACAGTGTAAATTATTCTTTCTGTGCTACTTTAATAAAAAATATCAAATACAACTATTAAAAAGATGGGTTGATTGAAGTTTGAAATTCACTTGAACCCTACAACAAAATAAAGCTGGTAATTGATCAAAAATTCTAACTTTGAACTATAATAAAATATAATTAATATAGTTTTTTAATAAAATAAGAAGGAAAAAACTCTTTAATTTTTAAATAAAAATAAATACTGAATATTTAAAATATAATAGTCACTCGTTTTAAAGTGAGCTAATATATATTTGTCAAAATAATGTAATAAAGTCTAACCTGTGCTTTTTAAATTAAATTTGTTTGACATTGAGTAAATAATATGTTGATTTTTTCAAGTAGAAAGATAATATTATTGGCTTCATTTTGATGGTTTATATTATACAAAAAGATTTATTTATCATTAAGTTATTACCATCTGAAATTAAAAATATGCAATGAGCTATTTTCTCAAAATCAAACTGTTGTGCTACAAATTAGATAGTTTATGTATTAGAAAATGGCCCAGCCCTTTAACCATAGACCCAAATTATCACACCCTTGGATGCAACTTTTGTTAAAGACTAAATCTGCGATGATTTGACAGGAATAGCCCATCTCAGCATCAGGGTGGCTGAGATCATGTTTTCTAGGCCATATGTTCAAAACTGATGTTGGAGCCACTTCCTGTGCGTAATTTTTGTAGTTGATTGGATATAAGACTCCTAATCCATGGAAGTTAAGAGGTTCCCAGAATTTTTGCGCCAGAACCCTTCCCTAACTGAAGCTAAGCATTACCTATTAACTATTGGTTTGACGTTGGTGATTTAATAGAATTAACTTGTACTCGATTGAGCGATTATTTTGTTTCTATTATCCATCGGGATGGGGTCTTGAAGGCATCCGTTGGATATTAACTGACATTCGTTAGTCCATTTCGCAAATCATTTAAAAGACCACGAGATATTTCAAGCGTACATAAAATTATGTTACCAAACCAGTATAAATACAAGGGTGTTTCATGAAATAACTTATCAACCATGAAATTCATCGCACTCATCATTTCAAGTATCTTGGCATCACCTGTCCCCTACTATGCCACTGAAGTCGATTCTGTTGGGCAGGAGAAGTCAGCCAATAGCTACAAGCAGGCTTATGGCACCCAGGAGCAAGGAGTTGATGAAACGAAAGCTGCATATGGTGATGTTAGAGCCATCGGCGATAATAAACAGGCTTATGTCGCCCAAGAGCAAGGAGTCGATGAGACAGGCTGTATATGGCAATGTCAGAGCTATTGGCGACAACAAACATGCCTATGACCCCAAGGAACACGTTTCTGGCGACAACAAGGCTGCATACGGTGATGTCAGAGCCAACGGCGACAACAGACAGGCCTATAGCCCCAAAGAGCAAGTTTCTGGTGGCAACAAGGCTGCTTATGGGATAGTCAGGGCCATCGGCGATGTAAAATCAGGTGGTGGTGAAAACAAACAAGCATATGGTGATGTCAAATCCATTGATGACATGAATGCTGATAATGACTACACTGAAGAGTGGAACCCTGCTGCCATTGATGAAGAGTGGGAATTCAACGTCAAATCCAACTTGGAAGACAAGAACGGAAACCAAGGCTATAGTAGTGGAATGGTTCAAGACTGGGATACTTCAACCAAACAAATCAGCCATGAAAACGAAGACTGGGATGGCATGAACCGTGACAACCAAGAATGGAGCTACATGCCCAGGGATGACCAAGGCTGGAAAGACATGAACAAAGACATCCAAGGTTGGAACAGCATGCAAAATGTAAAGGAAGAAGCCAATGAGATGAATCATAATGAATGGGGCTCCACTCGCCAAAGCAACGGGAAGATGTTCCAGCGCCATGCAATTGTCTGCCGCCAAAAATACTAAATATACCATCTGAATAAATATTGGCATTTTTAACATTCTATTTATTAATGCTGAAGTTGAATTTATAGCATATTGGCTGTACTAGGTATTTACTCTCCTGCTTCAGCTGATTCATAGATCGATCCCATGAATTTCATTTCCTTATCTTTTTATGAGCTGTCCAGCTGGTTCATGTACCCATGAAGGGCTGTTGCCACTTTTCAACGAAAGGGGATACAAAACCATATTTTTAGAACTTTAAATAAAACCACCGACCTCTTAATTTGATACGTTTTATCTGGTCAGAAAGCTCTACAAAGCCCAAAAACTTTGATCTTAACTATCTATAGTAGCTATCTATATTAACAAAAAAAGGTCAAACAAATAACATATTGATTCAAGTGAATCCAGCTAATTGATTGGTTGTTATAATTTTTAATTTGATCGGTCAACACTTTTTAGGAGCTCAAATTCATTAGGGTTAGAACTTTCAGTAGTTTTGCAGGCTTAAAGAATCTGAGTTACCTAGCTGTAGCTTCTGGGAGTTTTTTTTAAAATCGTATTAAATCTAAACATGTCACAATATGTAAATGTAACAAGTCCATAGCATCTGGTATCAACTGGGTCATTATTTTAGGGATTAGGCCATTTTCTAATGCACATGCTGCTCAAGTCGCAGCATAACACAGTTCGATTTTGAAAAAGTAACTAATTACATATTTTATATTTAAAACATTAATAACTCAATGAAAAATTAATACTTTTTCACACTGTAAACTATCAAAATGATGCTAAGAATCTTATCTTTCTATTGGTGGAAAGATTTTAATATGTATAATATGCTCAATATTAAAGCAAAAGTAATTTAAAAGAGTATAATACAGATTTTATTATATGATTATATCTAATGATATAAAGTAGATCACTTCAAAGCTAATAAATACTCTTTTTTTAATATACAACAGATTTTTTTATTTGACGAAATTAAAGATAAGATTGAGAGCTTTATTTTTGAATTTTATTTTATTTAAAAAGCTCAATTATTTAGGATTTTATGATAGTTTGAAGTTAGGGTGTTTTTATCACTGTTTAGATTGATTTTAAGGTTCAAGTGAGCTTTGAACCTCAAATTAAGCATTCTTTAAATGGAATTCTTTAATATTTTATCATTTTAAAAATATGTGGAAGAGTTACAATTAACTGAATACATCATTTTAATTGATTTGCATTGATTACAAAGAGGATATGATGTAATAATAATGTTTAGCTGCTTCACATGCATCACTTGTGCATGAAAACTGGGTATTTAATCAATTCTGCAAACATAAATTCAAGTTCAAACTATAATAAAAACTATCACACCATTTCTTTCAGAATGGTGTCATTTAGCTTGGTATATAAGAGCTAAAGCACCACAAAGCTTCTAATCCAAAAGACCCCATTCAAAGGCCACATTCTGATCATAACTACTCCAACATTAAGGCGCACTTCAGAGATCTGACCTAATTACAGATTCAAAATACTACCATGTCCTCAGTTAAATTTACTTCTGCCATGCTACCCTTTTTTTCCTTGGGAGTTTCAACAAAAAGAGAGAGAATTGCAATGTTAAAAAAGGCATTCCTCTTTATTGCTGGTGATAATCTTGATAATTTCATCAAGCACTTCTTTACTCAAACTGAATTTGGGAAAGCTCAGTTCCTGCCAACTATTTGAATTCAAAAAGACAATGAGTTCATTGAAAACTTAAAGGATCTCATGAAATCTTCTCCCCAAAAACATCTCCCAGCCTTGCAATCTCTGGTTACTTCCAGTTACTCTTTAAAAGAGCTTAATGATATGGGTTTTAATATAACCAAAAGTGAGTTTGAATACTCAAGAAAAATAAATAAAAATAAATATGTAAGTTTAAACAAAAAAAGCCAAAAAATAATAACTATTCATTAAAAAAAGAAATAACTAAAAAAATAATTAAAAAATTGCTGGAAAATTCTTTTGAAACAAGCCAGTTTACAAAAAAAGTGCCTGAAAAAATTTATAAAGATATAGAAAAAGAGATGAGTAATTACTCAACTGAAATTAAATACTCTCTACTTAAAACAAAAAAGAAATATATGAAAATATGAAAATAAAAAATGAAATTTTGGTTTCAATTTCTACTTACTATAAATTAATCCCTAAAAATATAATAAAAAGTAAAAAACAAACTGATATGTGCAATATTTGTAATTTAAAAAATTTGCTAGAAAAAAAGAATGAAGAATGTGAAAGTAAAAACTTGCCATTACCAGAATCTATAGACAATGACTTAAAGACTATTAATCAGCACCAAGACTTTTATGTTCATCAAAATTGTGAATATAAAAAAGATATTAATGAATTAGATGATGAGTCTTGTGTTGTAGTTATAGATTATAAAGAAAACTTAAAGGTTGGAGGTGGTCTAATTGAGACCAATAATTGTTTTTATTCAAAAAAACCAATCTCATTATTAGGGTTTGCATTAGTTTTTAAGAAAAACAATAAAATTAAATATGAATATCATGATTTTTTGTCTCAAATATTATCACATTATTCTTTATTTTCAGGTGAGTGTTTTATAAAAATTCTTAAATTAGATAGATTTAAAAAAAATAAAAAATATAAAAGTATGAACTGATAATGGAAATAATTTTAGATCATATGAATTTTTATATTACTTATTTAAAGAGGCACCTAAATATATTAAGGGTTCTATAAAATATAATTGTTTTGTGGAATGTCATGGAAAAAGCATTGTTGATGGTCACTTTGGTGTAATATCAAAAACATTAAAAGAGAAAGAAAATCAATTTTATATTAAGAATATAAATGATATTAAAAATATTTTTGAGCAAGAAGAAAAAAGAAAATAGTTATATAAATCAGCGCTATCAGGCTCAAATATTTCTCAAAAGTCATTCTTTTATATTTATGAGAGAAAAGTTAGGCCTATAAGGAAAGAGCTCAAAGTTAAAAATATGCGCATTAATCTTTCATATTTGATAAAAAATGGGAAGTTGTATACTTCACCTTTCACATTTGAAAGTTTCTCAAAATATTCTGAGATAACTTATCATTTGAAATCACGTGATGATACCAGAGAAACAAAAATATCAGAAGATGCTAGTGGTGCACTAGGGCAAGTTCATGAAGTAGGGCAGCTTGCTAGTGGTGCACTAGGGCAAGTTCATGAAGTAGGGCAGCTTACTAGTGGGTGTATTTTAAATAGAGTTATCAGTCTTTCAAGAACAACAACATTTTTTTCTGAAAAAAACTAAGAATATTTATGATGAGCCAAAGATAGGGTAATAGCATTTATAGCTTTGGGGCTGCTATTACTCTCCCATGCAACTCATCACAAATATTTTTGGTTTGTAGTTTGTAGTAGCACTTAAGATATTTTCAGTAATACTATAAGTTGCAATTTTCAATTCTAAAATTGATGATTTATTTTTAAAAAAAATCATCTAGGCCCAAGATCAATTAAAGTTTTGGAATTTGTTGATTGTATTTTAAGCTTTCTGAATAATTTGAATATGAATAATGCAATTAAGTTATAAAAGAATAAATCTGGCACCTAGGCATAACAAGAAAAATAATGACCCAACTGTTCAGACATCAATCTTAAAGGCAGTATCTCAAATGCAGCCCTACTAAACCATTTAAAAGAGAGCCATGTTTTTAGCCCCAAATAGTAAAAAATATGCCAAACAGTTTACTTTCCGTATTTAAATATAGTTACCTCACAAGGACCCTAAAACATAAATTTACCAACACCATCCTTGACAAATCTCACATTTTCTTATACTCCTGATATCCCACAAGTTAAGTATATAAAAAAGAGTTTCTGAGTATTCTTCTTGGAAGAATACTAAACAGTAAAAGGGGGAAGAGGCCTAACTTTTTAGAAATCAAGATGTGTCTAATTATACTAAAAATAGTAATAACTAAATGTATCTTCAAAGTACAGTCAGTAATTTTTAAATAGAATAAGAGGTGTTTGGAAGCTACTTAAAGAAATCCAAGGGCTTAATGTCACAAAATATTTGATTACTCCATCTCAGGAAAGCATTTCCCTTATAAATGGCTCAACTACCAAATAGTTGGTGGCACTATTGCTGCATTCCAATGTTGTACAAGGATCAAAGATTTTTTAATCCTATAAGGCAACATACTTGGAAAAGCCCTATGACTCTCATGACGTACATGTACACTATGTGGCTTGCCATGATACTATATAGCATCATTTTTTATATCAAATAAGGAATCATTTTCTTCTTTAGTTTTCCCCTTTATTTGTTTTATACACTTCTAAGAAATATATAATCAACAGTTGTAACACATATAAGCTATTAATACCTGCTTACCTTTAGGATAAATTCATCCAAAACCCCCCAAAATGGTACTCCCTATCAACTAGAAACCCTTACAGGGGCCAATATATCCCCATAGGTTACATAAACATCAATGATGTACCTGTATTCAATGAAAATTTCAACTTCCTAAACACTCATAGAAGCTTGATTTACTCTGAAACTACAGCTGCCCCAAATTACCATCAATAGGGTTTCAGCGCCTTTTTTCAGCTGAGATTAGGAAATTTTTAGGACTACAACAAGTAAATGCCACCTGCTAGATTCAAAGTACTCCAAAAAATTCACACATTTTTGCTATTCTCAGAAACTCTGTACAAGTATAATTTTTCCAAGTAGAAGGGATACCCTCCTAATTTGTGAGTAAGTGATGTGAAAACAACCCCACCAGAGTGAATACTGGGAGCTGTTAAAAAATGCTGCCATTGAGAGATTCACAATCAATGATACTAATGCCATGATAGCCCAATAACTCAAAGAGGACTAAAATGATAGGAACTCTTGATAAATATTTTGCAGCATACAAATTCATACCAATCCAAGCATCTAGAAACATTGACTTCAACAGAAAAACAGCAAACTTTAGACCTCTACAATATGCTACTGTCACACATCATGTTTCAGTTCAGTCTGAGCAAGTGTATCAGCCTTGAAGAAAGTTTCTTAGAAGGGAAATTCACCTCCTAGAAATCTGATAACTTACACCAAACAGGAAAACACAAGGAGAGAACTCACCTCAAAAGGTAATTTCCCCAAAAATTAGACTGATCACATCATCATCTTAACCTCATAAGAGAAAAGTGTAGTGTATAAGCCAACCATATGATCATCAAAACTCCTCCTAAAAATGGAAAGTAGTAGGAGAATGCTTAGGCAGACCACTCTCTCATTAATCACATTTTTTGAAATAAGTTTATTAAAGTCAGAAACAATGGTTCTCTCCTTAACCATAAGACTTCTACAGGGATCAGGTGTGGACTCAATTATCATGATCCAATCACCATCTAATGGTTCTATATTTTTTCTCAGTCCAGAAATAAAATTCTCACATATATTTTCTGCTTTTGATGCTATCAAGGAACATCACTATTTGGAACTGGAGAAGATCAATCCCCTGTTGAAAAGAAGCTTAATAACCTTATGAAACCACTTAACATCAAGAGTAGCATTAAACATGTGATCATGCTAGATAGCAGCTGTGCACTAGCCGTCATAGAAGCCAGAACGTCTAGGGCACAAGTGGGTGATTCCCAAACTACCCTGGGTGATTCATTTAGAATAATACCCAATTATGCTACAGTGCTAAGGCTTGAATGAATAAAGAAGGTGAGATTATCATATCAATTGGGAAGTTCTACAATAAGAATCCAACAAAAAAATTCATCTCAAGTGAAGTATACCCAAGGCAAAACTATATACCAATTTCCACTGCAATAACAAAACACCTTAAATGAGTTCCCAAATGAAGTATTAGAAAAGGGCTCATATGGCCCTCCAGATCTTTATTTGGTGCATATATCTTATTTGTGGTCAGGGGAACAGTGCTTATACCTTGTTGATGATTATCAAGACCTTAAAAAATTAACAATCAAGAACAGGTGATGAGGAGGCAACTTTTGGGGAAGCTCAAAAGAGTAATCAGGAGAAGAGCAGTTTTATTGAAGTGATACCTTGGGCTTTATAGCCAAATTAATTGTGGTAATTACACAACTTATAAAACTGCACAGGAGATATTAGGATGACTTGGCTAAGGACTGGGCAGATAGGTGGATTAGTCATCAGGAAACTGGTCTGATGCCAAATCAGGAGAGCTATTGTAAAACTGATATGTCATCAAATTTGGTGATTGGTGGATGTTAATATAGTAATAAGGAGCGCCTTTTGGGGAAGCTTCAAATATGGAATTAGGAAAGAAGAGAAGTATATTTTATTGGATAATATTTTAGACTTATATATATTTGGCTGTGACAGAGATTTAGTTAGATCAAACCTAGGGGTTGGTCATGTGCAGGATGGGTTCAAGCCACTGGATACTTGGACAGTCATGTGATATTTCTTGGTTGCCATTCCCAGTATGCCAAACTGTATATTGGAAGGGCACCAAATTGGGCAATGACTGGATGTTAAGTAAGTTGGAGGTAGTTAGAATATTTGTACATCCAGATCCTTGACACCCCCTCTTAAGGGGTTACTCTGGTACATCAGGAGGGGGCTTTGTCTTAACGGCTGCTGCCTGATTTTCCTGGAGTTGTTTGCTAGTTGGTACCAGTCTGGTCAAGTGTTCTCCTTTTCTAAGGCAGAGACAGGTTCTGTTGTATTTCTTGACAACAGGGGTTTTGGCACCTTGGAATTTCACTAGATAGGTGTTTTGGTCTGGTCTATACTTTATGATTCTTCCTGGTCCTCTATGTACTGAGTCTAGCTTATTTCTGTTTCCAGATAGGACCCAGACAGGGGAGTTAATGGGAAGTGGTTCCTCTGTGGAGGTTACCTTTTGTGTTTTGAGCCTTTTTATTTCTGCTATTTTGGCTTTGAGGCATATGTGTTGTATAGTTGGTACTTGTTTTATTGTGGGGGGTTTCCCTGGGGGGATCTTTACGTATGGTTGCTTGTTGTGGGTAATTATTTCTGGTTTGTATCCATATGTTACTTCAAACAGTGAGTAGCCTGTCCCTTGATTGGTGCAGACCTGGGATACTAACAATGCATGTTTCACATATAGTGGCCTTGTGTCTTTGGCTTTGACATCCATTTATTTTCTCTAGGGTCCTGATAAGACTGCTGTTTAGGCGTTCAACTCTGCTGTTGGCCTGTGGCCTGTATGGTGAGGTTGTGGAATGTTTAATGTTTTTGGATTTTAAGTTGTCATTTACTATGTGATCTGATAACTCAGTTGCTCCATCAGTTATGATGTAGTCTGGGGTGCTGTAGTTGGCTATGATTGCTTTGTTAATTAATCTGTTTATGGTTTCTGCTTTGTGGTCCTTTGTTGCCCAGCAGATGGGCCAGTGTGTGGCAAAGTCAATAGCTAGAATTAAAAAACGTTGTTTTGTCTTTGTTTCTGGGAAGGGACTCACTACATCCAGTACCCAGACCTTGAATGGTTCAGGGTCAGGTACTAGGTTGACTGTTGGCTGGGGAGCCTTTGTGCTGGTGTATTTCTTGCACACTGTGCACTTTTTCAGAACATCAATTATATATTTTTTAAGATTGGGCCACCATAATATCTCTTTTAATGTTAGGTATAGGTTGTTAGCCTTTGTATGCTCTAGTAGGTGGTGATGTCTTAATATGGTGTCAACTCTTTGTGCAAGTGGGATGAAGGGAACATGTTTGTTGTTAATGATTTGGTATACAGTGCCATTTGTTACATGGAAGTACTTTTTTCTTTTCTAATGTATTGTGGGTTAGTTGATGTGTTGAGGGGTCTTTCCCTTTGGTTTTATACTCTTATTGTATAGGTTTGGCCAGTCAGGGTCCAGGTGGTCAGGGTGATCTTCTCTAGGCTGAAATAGTCTAGAGAGAGCATCAGCCATGACTAGCTCTGCCCCCTTTTTTATTGTATGTCCTAATTGAGCTGCTCTAACAGGGACATTCATTCGGCTTGTTGCCATGCGAGTACGTTCTGAGTTTTGAAATAGATTAAGGATTTGTGGTCAGTTAGTACTCAGACATTTAAATGTCCTTCTAGATAACATCTCCATTTCTTGAATGTGTGATATATTGCTAGCAATTCCTTATTGTGTATTGGGTATCTCTGCTCAGTGTTGGTTAGTTTTCTGCTTTTGTAACATACTGGCAGGAAGTCTTGCTGCCCTGGCTGGCAGATGCATAGGACTGTGTCAATGGCAGTGTCACTGGCATTTGACTCAAGCTTGTAGCACCCATTGTTATTAGGGTATTGCAAGATTGGTGCTTTGATAAGAGCTTGTTTAAGTAGTTAGAAATTTTTGTCACATTCTGGTGTCCAGATGAATTTCTTTTTGTAATTACCTTTGGTCAGTTCATTGATTGATAAGGTTAGTTCCCGCAGTCTTTGATGTATTTTCTTAGGTAAGCTACCATACCAAGAAAGCATCTAACTTGTTTAACAGAGGTGGGGCATTGCATGTTGTTTATGGCTTTAATTTTGTCTGGGTCTGCTTTGATGCCACTGTCAGAGACAATGTGGCCCAAGAACAGGAGTCTCTTTTCCATAAATTGGCACTTACTAGGTTTAGTGTATAGTTAATGCTTTGCAAGTTGATATAGTGTCTTGCAGACATGTGTGAGGTGTTGCTCTTTTGTTTTTGAAAATATGATGATGTTGTTGAGGTAACATAATGTGTTTGAGAGTCTGTTTAGCGTCTGGTTCATCATGGTGACAAATGTTGCTGGGGCATTTGCCATCCCAAAATACATTACTCTACACTCAAAAGATCCAAATTGTGTACAGGACGCAGTTTTTGGTATGTCATTTTCCTTTATCTCTACTTGGTTGTAGCCTGAGGTGAGGTCAATTTTGAAGAAAAAATTGGCTCTGAAGAGTCTTGTAAACAGATCCTCTAGAAGCAGAAGGGTATATTTATTTTTTACTGTGCTTGCATTGAGAGCTCTGTAGTCTGTTACTAGACAGAGTAAACCTTCCTTTTTCTTTACAAAGAACACTGCTGCCCCCCATAGGGATTCAGACGGCAAATGAATCCCTTGGCTAGGTTGTCCTCAATGTGGGTTTTGAGGGTATGGGTCTCCATGGGGAGAGTCTGTAGAGAGGTGCAGGTTTAGGCATGGCTTTACACAGGTTGATGCCATGTTTGACCTCCTGTTTGGGGGGTAACTCTGTGAGTTCTTCCTTGAATACATGAGTGTATTCATTTAGGAGTGCCGCAAGTTCTGGGCATTGGATTTTGGTTGTTTGCATATTATTGAATTCAGTGTACCTCATTATGTGGAGGGTACTATCTTTAGTATACATTTTGAGTTGTCTTGGTTTATGACCTGGACAAATACTGTGTCTCTTAGAATGAGGTTGTTGGGTTCTTTGAGGATATTAAAGTTGACTCCATTGCGTTTGATGGTCATGGTTTTTGTTTTTCAACATACACTGAGGTTCACTTGAGTGAACCAGTCCATGCCTGCTACAATTTTGTAGTTTATGTTGTTCATGACAAGTCCTTTGATAGATGTTTGTATGCCTTGGAGGTCAATTCTGAAGGGAGTTGTTTTGCCTTCAAGTAGAACCTTTGATTTTCTGCCATTCTGGCATATTTGAAGTTGGATTTGATAACTGATATTTTGTATTTGGTTAAAAATGGTTTGCTAACCATAGTATGTTGTGCACAAAGAGTCAAATAAAATTTTATGTGTATGAGATTTATAAATGCATGGGTAGACAAGAAGTTGTGAGCAATCTTTAATTTTTAAGTTCATAAAAATGGAGGATTGTGAGACACGTGGGATGCAAGCAGCAAAGTTTGTGCCTCGGTACAATTTCTTGTCAAGTTGGGGGAGACAGGGGCACTTAAGCCTGTTCCCCCTCCTCTTTTCCCTGTTCCTCTGTTTCAAGACCTTTGAGGTCAGAGAATGTGGGGTCAGATTCATAGTGGGTTTCTGTTTCAGCATTGTTAACTTTGGTGGTGTCCTCCTTCTTGGGACAGGAGCAGTTTGTGCTTTGACTGTGATTGCTATAGTTTTAATTGGAGTTGTGGTTGCTATGATTGGTGTTTTGGAGTTTGTTGCCATTGGAGTTTTCTCTGACATTGCCATTATGTGTGGCATATTCCATGTTTGCAAATTTTTCTGCTCACTTGGCTTCTGCAATGAGCGCAGACATGGAGGTGTTAGCCTCTGGGCGGATGAGGGCTGCAACATAAGGTTTCATTCTGTTGATGAATGAGGCTCTGGTATGTATGTTGTCAGCTTGCACTGGGTTCTGGATTTTGTGGCATATTTCCTTGAATTCATTGGTGTAAGCTGTGATAGTGGTCTTCTGAGAAAGATTGCTGAGCTGTATTAAAATGTCTTGGAGGGATTTGGTGACACAAGTTGTGAGTGAAGTACGCTTTGAACTCTTTTCAGTTGTCAAGCTGGTTGTCAGTTTGTGATCCAACCCAGGTGGCAAACCAGTTAGCTGCGGCCTTGTACAGGCACTTGCTGGCTTCCTGGACCCATTTCTCATGGGGGATGTGGCTGGCGCAGAGTTTAGCGGCTGAGTGGTCTAGCCAGGTGATGACGTTTTCTTTGTTTTTATCAAAGAACTTGTCAATACCAATGCATTTGATGTTGGTAACTTCACCTGTGATAGGCAGTTGTGTGTTTGTTTGTGGTTGAAGAGAGTGCCTGTATTGAATTATCTTGGTGCATGCTTTGGGCATGACCAGACCTTTGAATATGGTGCATCCGCTAGGTATATCTGTTAATGTTGTGAGCGTGAAAGTATGTTTTCCAGGTCTCTTGGGATGTGGCCTGGTTGAGTACGTGAGCAAAGGTGGACAGGTTTTGGTCAGTCATTTTCTCTTTAATGTGCATGGTCAAAAACCCGTAGCTGCTACCAGTGATAAGGAGCGCCTTTTGGGAAAGCTTCAAATATGGAATTAGGAAAGAAGAGAAGTATCTTTTATTGGATAATATTTTAGACTTATATAGATTTGGCTGTGGCAGAGATTTAGTTAGATCAAACCTAGGGGTTGGTCATGTGCAGGATGGGTTCAAGCCACTGGATACTTGGACAGTCATGTGATATTGCCTGGTTGCCATTCCCGGTATGTCAAACTGTATATTGGAAGGGCACCAAATTGGGCAATGACTGGATGTTAAGTAAGTCAGCAGTAGCCAGAATGTTTGTACATCCAGATCCTTGACAATAGGTTGGTGATACTTGAGGTAGCCAAAAATTCAAACCCTTGACAATATTTTAGGCCCTAATAAATAATTAATATATACAAAAGTGAGTCTGTCTGTCTATCTATCTATCTATCTATCTATCTATCTGTCTGTCTGTCTGTAATGTCACCTCAAGTGGGCTCAAGCCGTAAGGGATTTGACTGAATTGATTTTTAGTTAAATTTCATTTTAAAAGTTGATCGTCAAGCCAAAAGCTCAATTTGGCTCATCCTTACATTCAATCCCTTACATACATCTTTGAAAGTACACAGATTGCATCCAGTAGAGTGTGGGCTAAATCATGTTGAACTGAAATATAAGCCATTTGAACTTTAATAAATTTGTATTTGACTACTTGCATTTTAAATTAGTGGCTAACCCTATTCAACCATATCAAAGTGGCTTATCTTTCTAGATTACCCGACTCTAGAATGGGTGGATTAAAACTGGAAGAGAAGCAGCAATTGTTTTAGATTGTTTTATATGATTGGATGATTATGCTCTGTGTGAGGATTGAATCGACGACGAAAAGAGAGCTTGGTCAATTTAAAGCAATACAGTTTAAATTATAAATATAAATATTAGTTTAAAGAAGGAGATGGTTGGCTTGGACATTTCGAAATTCTTATTATTCATTTGAAATAATAGAATATTCCAATTGGATGCATCACCTGATCCAAGTGGCTGCATATTGTTCAGAGTAGACCTTGCTTGACACAGCTTCATCCCAAAAGAACATCAGTGGAGCAAACTAACTTTGATAAAATTATGTTTCCATATAATGATTTTCATGAAATTTAGAGGATGTAGATCAATTTTTCAGACGATTCTGATCAAAACGGTACCAAGCATGATGGCTCTAGCTGCTCTAGATGCTGAGATATATAGTTAAGTACTGCAATCGGGGTCGCATCATAATCAAAGGCTCGGACTCGATTTGAAATTATCTAAATTTACTTTTAATACACACTATAAAAACTAAAATCAATGTATCTCAGCGAATACTAAGCCGATTTTGATGTCCAATAGCTTAATTAAAAGCTGCAGATCAGCTCTACATTTTTAAAGCCATTAAAAATCAATTACTAAATTTTAAAATAATTAGTTTAGCCTTACTAAACTTAATAGTGATACTATACTTATTTAGGTTTAGTTTTTATTTATACTTGGAGTATACAATTTTATTTTTAATTTTAAATTTAAATAAATATAATTGAAATTATCTTTTAATAAAGCAATTAAATAAAATTTTAATTAAACATGCAATAAGTAATACAAGCCTAAAAAGGCAATAAAATAAATTTAATTGATTTATTAAATTCAACTTATATGCTGTCCTTGGACAGGGCAACTGCCTAGTATATTATAATCTCCTCAGAATCCTAAAGCCTTATATGTTTCACTTCCACAAGAATAAAGACATTAATGACCCTTGAAAGATAGTATTTTTCTTATATAGAAAATTCCTCTAGTATCTATTATCATAATACTGATTAAATAGATCTGCATAGATAGCAATTTAAGCAGCTGAGCCATAGCCAGACACCATACTCAGAACGGTTAAGGCTAACAAAAAAAATACAAAGGTTTTTCCAAGGGGTAAATAGTTTCTCCAACAAAAGTTCACAGAGGTATTCCAAGAGCTGTACAAGCCTCATCATGGGCCAACACAGAAAGATATTATTTTTTACTCAGCAGATACAAAATAATTTTGTTATAAAAGTGTCAAAAGAGTTTGAACATTTGCAAGTCCCGTATAATGTCTTTTCTGGAGAGCTAGTTCACATGAAGAATAGTAACACAGCCCAGCTAGACTCTGGATTTGATCCAGGACACACTTAGATGGCTTTTAGAGAGCAGGTTCACACACTTTTTCTTTATACCCCTCTTCCAGATCCTCTGAGGCTGACTTTCACCCAGGCTCTTATTACTTCCCTGTATTCTGTTATTCTTTTTATAGTCCCTAAGACCCTCTTATGTACCATAACATATATGATTTTGGTGGTAATTCAAATGCTTCCAGCTCTCTCAGGTGCTTCCTAATCATGTTTGTCAAGAGATGATCATCATGGTGGCCAATGAGCCCATATTGATCTGAAACAATGTTACCTGTAGCTTCAAGCCATACCACTTTGATTGTGAGGACCACCCCTGACCTGGCCATATCAACACAGAGCACTAAGAAAGGATGCAGAGTATCAAGGACAAGTACACCTGCACCATGCCCAACACAGTCATATCATAGCTGCTCAAGTGTTATCTGGTGCTGATAACTATCAGCTCAAAGGATATCTCCATCACCCAACTGACTGTGCTTTCCTGCATGTACCTCACCCCTGCCAATACAAAGATGGTGCCAAACAACAATCATTTGTTTAAATATTTTAGTGATAGGTGGCAAACCTCAATTACCTCAAATAAGAGTTCTCTGATATTAAAGATCTGGTCTTCAATGATGCCCTCAATAAGACTGAGCATGAAACAATGTTCCTCCTCTATGACAATAATTAGAATATGAAGAATGGGGGTATATCCCATGCAATCTAAGAAAACTCAGGGCAGCTCAACACTGTAACACTTTGGATGTGTGATGGCACATTTATCATCTAACTCTCAATTTCCAGCCAACTTTGGGTTTTGCATGGGCAGTTTGGTATCTAAGTGATTCCCTGGTAAACTTTTCCCTGCCCAATGCCAAGAAAAAGGTCTACATCAGGGCCTTCACTACTTTCTTTGATACTCTTAGCTTTCTACCTGTTAATAAACTTGCTCCTTCATCTAATTCAATGAGAGAAAATCTATCTCCTCAAAGAAGGATGAGATGCCCTTGATAATTAGAAGCTAGATCATGCCTGCTCTTTGAGCCCAAAGGTTAGCATTGTGAATTTTGAGCAGGCTCAGTTTTGAGCCTTTAAGGCCACCTCTAATGGAGAAATACAGGGCTGCTTCTTTCATTTTAAACAGGCCTTTTTTTCTAAACCTCAAGGGAGACAAAGAACTCTATTAAAATTACTTAGGAATGCCTCAAATTTAAAAAGAGTCTGTTTATTCTTGAAAAAAGTAGAGGTATCAAGCTAGAAAACAACAAACCACACTCATCATTATCAGCATCTAAGAATAGTTTATATAAAAAAGCACTCTGGGATATTCAAGGGAAACCTTAGATACTTGAAAAAGAAATGGGCTGAAAAGAAAGTGACTACCAGGAGAGATAAGAGAGGGGCCAATGACCCTTGGGACTTTCATGATGTGCACCTAAATAAAAAAACAAAGGCCACCTACAACCTTGAGGTGAGGCATAAACACCTCAAGATTAATTTTGATAAAACCCAAAAATACAACAGGTTCTTTCATAAGCTTTATCTTCAGGTTCTGGGGCATTGTCAAATTTTTTGCCCAAAAGAAGAAGACATATAAGAAGGACTATCCAGAGAACGTTTAGAAGATGGTAAAAATGGAAGGGGCATAGGCCAATAAGTACCTGGAAGATGTGACCACTGCTCTTGGTGGTGGCATTGATTAATATCAGTAAACTTTGATTTGCGTTTTTTTGTATTTTTACTTCACTTTTAATTAGTTTATTGTTTTCATATCTTAATGATTCTTTAGGTTTACCTGGTAATTTTCTGGTATATTTTTAAGATGTAATTATATGAAACTTTATATATTTGACTGGTTTACCAGTAAATAAACATCATTTTCTGTTCCTAGTATATGTGGTCTATTAAATAAATATAGATGTGTTTTATTTTTATCTTTATAATGTTAGTTATATTAAATATTATTAAAAAAATTTATTATAGTAAATTAAATTATTTTTATAGTAAACAATGCAATTTACATTGTAAAATAAGAAATAATTGCTTATATATCCTTATTTTTCTTAATTAAAGTATGTTTTTATTGTATTTTTGAGCTCTTTAAGGTCATTTATTGATACCAAACATATGTTGCTTATTTTTATATAAAAATATTCAGGGTAAGGATTACAATGCATCAAAAATGACCGAAATCAAGAAGTTGACAATATAAAAAACAAAATTCACACTTTACTAAAGCGTTGATATTATAATTGTCGACATGGACAATGTTGACTTAGGTGCTGTTACCAGTTTGGTCAGTTGTTAATGTTTTATTTGCTTGAACCTTGGTTAGTGGCTAAAGAGATTTAACCAAAGTTAATAGAATTGGGGCTTTGAAGGTAAATGTATTGATTTCATCTGATATGTATATTAAAGGTCTGACAACTATAGTATGGATTTGGTAGTTTTTGTATAGCCATTTTTAGATATTTGTATTCAATATGAAGCAATGGTGGGAATTAATCTGTAATACTTTATACGAGGATAGCTTTACTGCCATTTCGAATTTTGATGAGTTTTAAGCCTTTTTTGGGTGTGTACTTAATCTCACTGATTTGTGCTGTTAAATCAATGTGATTCAGGTTACATGGATCAAATTGACATTGTAAAAGATTCCCTTGAACACGGGGAAAATGCAGCTGGTAAAGTATTGAAAGGGACCATAATTAATCTTTGGTATCTCGATTAGCTAAATCTGCTGGATTGAAGCCGATTCTGACGGTTGATATTGAATCCAACGGAAAGCTTAGTTTTATCAAGCCGCCCAAAAAGCTTTTTATTATAATTATTTATTAAGATCTATATAGACAATCAATTTCATTCAACCAAGTGTGCGCCAAAATTCGAGGCTGACTGTGAATATATTTGGATGGATTGCTAGGGAAACGTACGTTGGATAATAACTGACATTCGTTAGTCCATTTCGCAAATCATTTAAAAGACCACGAGATATTTCAAGCGTACATAAAATTATGTTACCAAACCAGTATAAATACAAGGGTGTTTCATGAAATAACTTATCAACCATGAAATTCATCGCACTCATCATTTCAAGTATCTTGGCATCACCTGTCCCCTACTATGGCACTGAAGTCGATTCTGCTGGACAGGAGAAGTCAGCCAATAGCTACAAGCAGGCTTATGGCACCCAGGAGCAAGTAGTTGATGAAACGAAAGCTGCATACGGCGATGTTAGAGCCATCGGCAATAACAAACAGACTTATGGCGCCCAAGAGCAAGAAGTTGATGAGACAAAGGCTATATATGGCGATGTCAGAGCTATTGGCGACAACAAACATGCCTATGACCCCAAGGAACACGTTTCTGGCGACAACAAGGCTGTATACGGTGATGTCAGAGCCAACGGCGACAACAGACAGGCCTATAGCCCCAAAGAGCAAGTTTCTGGCGAGAACAAGGGTGCTTATGGAAATTTCAAGTCTATCGGCGATGTAAAATCAGGTGGTGGTGAAAACAAACAAGCATATGGCGATGTTAAATCCATTGATGACATAAATGTTGATATTGACTACACTGAAGAGTGGAATCCTGTTGCCATTGATGAAGAGTGGGAATTCAACGATGAAACCAACTTGGAAGACAAGAACGGAAACCAAGGCTATAGTAGTGGAATGGTTCAAGACTGGGATACTTCAACCAGACAAATCAGCCATGAAAACGAAGACTGGGATGGCATAAATCGCGACAACCAAGAATGGAGCTACATGCCCAGGGATGACCAAGGCTGGAAAGACATGAACAACAACATCCGAGCTTGGAACAGCATGCAAAATGTAGATGAAGGAGCCAACAAGATGGATCGCAATGAATGTGGCTCCACTCGCCAAAGCAACGAGAAGATGTTCCAGCGCCATTCAATGGCCTACCGCCAAAAATACTAAGCATATCAATTCTACTCAACACCACTTCTATAAATATTAGCTTTTTAAAGTTTTTGATCAAATAACAACAATCATCATATCTACTTATTTATATTATGGTTTTTATATAACTTTTTATATTACGTGCATAATACTCATATGTGTTTACTTTTTGCCAAGATTTTGCATCTTGTAGAAGATTGTTTATTAGGGTATCTATAAATTTAAATAGTTGATAATGGTTTGATATGTACGAGGAAAGATCTTACTGAAAATTGTGTCTTATATACAAGAAGCTGATATACAACCCAGGAGATACTTTCTGAGAAGGGAAGCGTTAATCCAGAGGATGTGATCATGAAGGAAGATAATTTTCAAGAAGATCTCACAAATACTGCCAAGAGAGGTCTAGTACTTGGAATGTGCCACAAAGTGAAAGAGGTTATAAGAAGTTGCAAAAAGATAGAAATTGAGGAATTTTAATTTCTATCTAGGAATGAGTCATTTAAATCTGCTTTTCTTCTCTGACAGGGAAGGCCTTTTATAGATCTTTAAACGCCCTCTTACCAGGATGACATCTCCCACTTATACCTCTCACTTGGCTAGTCTATCTGTTCCTCAGACTTATATTTTAACTCCTGGATCCAGGAATTCATATCTTTATTATTCTTATATAACAGTTGTTCATAATTACCTATCGATTTTTATATGACTATTTATTTATAACAAAAGAGTGCTGACAGAAATTTGTAATTGCTTGGGTTGTCCTAATAAGAGTATACAAGTAAACAGGTTGAGGTTGAGAAATTTAGAAGTTTTTTCCCTTTCATAGTAATACAATCCTTTATACTGTAAATTCAGAACCTGAACGTAAAAATGCAGGATTGTCAAATCCTTGGTTCAAATTTTGAATCACTTTTGCAGGATGGCCTTTTTTAATTAAATTGATTTTTTTGAGTATTTATTTGAATATTTGAAAATGCGGGAACACATAGACACTTTGCAAAGTTCAAGTCAAACTGCATATTTTCAATGGACAAAATGAATTAGCTGGAATCAGATTTGAAGCGTTCAAATCCATCAACCATTTTCAATAAGTTTACTATGTTTTTTGAAATTGCAGGATTATCAAATCCAAGAAGCAAATTTTAAATCACTTTTGAATGCCACTAGTAAACTCAGATATTGATTGCGGGAACTGGAATCTAAATTTAATGTACACTAAGCACACTAGGAAACACCAATCCAAATAAAGAAGCTCCACCACAACTAAAATCAAACTAAAAATTCAATCTCAATAGCCATGTTTAGACATAAAAAGTGATTAAACTTTAAAATCATCCAAAACTAGAAAGGATACAATATTATACACTTCAAATCATGGATATAGAAACTCTGCTACTATTCAAGGCTAAATCAAGAGAAAATAACTACCCACAACTAAACCAATAACTCCAAATAAATACATATTTAATCTAATATATATTTTTTATTTTATTTTTATGGACTGTCAATCACATTCTCAACCAGCTCCTGCACCAGCCTGCGGGGCAGCCCATCCACAAGGGTGTCCCAGAGGGTCCAAAAATAGACCCATAACACAAATTGAGGGGAGTAATGTCAACACACAGGCCTCCCAAGGCATCAGTGTCAGTCAACCACCTCCCATGTCACAAGCCAGAACAACCAGCTTAGATCCTAGACAGAAACCACTCTCAAGGCCTATCACAAAAGTCTCATACATCAGGGTCACTGGGAACACTGAGGTTACTTACACCTCTACTGTTTACCCAGTTGTCACCCGGCCCCGCACTCTTGATCCAAGAGTTGCTACTTCCTGCCCCCACGTTTTTGACACCACCTACAAGCCATTAGCCACCACTGAGAAACCATCTGTGCCTATTGTGTATTCAACCATTGACGGCGCCACTGAAAGCAAGCATGATCCTACCTTCTACACAAAGGTCCCTGTTTCATGTGTTGAGTCTGTTAGCCAGGATGCCGTGGTACCTGCCAAGGGCCAGCGTTGGTTGAAAGATAGTGAGTGTGAAGCTCTCCTCAACTGCTTGAATGGGGGAATGGCAGTTCAGGATATTGCATCCTAATTTGGTATCACAGCCAGATATATTGCCAACATCAACAACAAGTATGGCAATACTGGGCAAATTGCCAAATCCACCAAGGCAAAAAGACAGCCCAAACTCCTTCAGCCTATCCACATTGACGCAATCAAGCAGTGGGTAGCCAAGGATTGCCACCTGGACACACTTGCTGTCCAATCAATGCTCTCCACAGAGTTCAGGCTTTCTGTTTCTAAAACCCTTGTTTACAAAGCAATGGTTGATTTGGACTTCTTGTGGAAGGTGCTCAGAGTTTCTCTGTACAATAGGAACAGTGAAAAGACCATCAAGGATTGACACATTTATGCCAAGGCATATCTGGCACTAAAGGAGACTGGGAATGTCCAGTTCTTCTATATCAACAAATCATTGTTTTTCCTCCTCACTCAGGTCTAGGCATGGGTGGGTTGAGAAGGGGTCTAAGGACGGCGTAGCCCATTGTGCAGCTGTCTGTTCCCAGACCTATTCCATGGTTGCGCTTCTTGGTCCTTGCGGGTTGGACCAGTATCAGATAATTAAAGGCTCCCATAACAGCAGGACCTTTCTCAATTTTCTCTGAGCTGTCAAGGAGTATCTCTGGATCAACTACCACAGTACAACCAACATTGTTGTGCTGGATAATGTCAGGCTTCACAAAGTGGATATTGTTGTGTCCAAGTCCCCCCATTGACAAAAACAGGATTCTGCCAACCATCACCTTGCAGACTGCCCAATGAGACTCCTCTTCCTTCTGCCTTATTCTTAATTTCTGAATCCAATCAAAGAGGTGTTTGGTTGGATCAAGAATAAGGTGAAACAAGGCCTCCCTCAGGACACAGAGGATCTCTTCAACATTCTCAAGATCAGCCAATTTGCAATGCCACCCAATGTGGTGGCAGCTTTCTATGAGCACTCAGAATCCTTCCTCCCAAAAGCCCTGGCCTCTGAGCCAATCAGATAAATGGGCGCTCCAGGTTTTATTTAGTTTGTTTTTATTAGGACTCAATAAGTATTTGTCAGGGATTCTTTCCCTGACTACCTGAATTTTATTGACAATTTTGGTAAAAAAATATCAGCAAACCAACACAACAACAAAGAAATGTAGTCCAGTGTTTATTTTAACAATGAGGGCAACAGGTTTTGAACCCTGAACCCTAAAGAAAGACCTAGTGTTAGTATGGAATTAACTTTTCAACTTAGTTTACCTTTATATATGAATTGTATTCATTCAACTTTTGCTTTGGCTTTTGAACCAGGTTTTGAAAAGGTTAATAAGATTCTTAACCTTTTCACTTACCGCTTGCGTCCTGATTGGCTACAGCTGTGCTCATTTCTGCTCTGGAAACAATTAAGTCTATATATGAGCCAAGTTCCGTACTTTGTTTCAAGTGATGACCACAACACAACCCGCTTAATTATGAACAGCCTCAAGGCTTGTCTTTGGATCCTCTTCTTTAACCTTCTAACAATCCATATTATTAAGTTCCATCTGTATCATCATTTAAGAAAATATATCAATTTGATTACCCATCCATGAAAATCCCTCTTATTTTCAAATATGCCACTTAAATGACCCAGCCTTAATTGTGAGAGTATTTAAGTGAGTTGTTATTATCATTTCTCTTTGTTCCAACAATAAAGATTTATCCTACTCCTTGCTGCTCCTTCATTTTCTGATAAAATACATTTTTGAAGCCATGAGAGGAATTCTATTCCTATCCTGGTTTCTAGCTTACTTCTTGCCAGTGGTATTGGCCTTGGAAAACCCAACACCTATAACTGACTGGTACAACTCTTCTCCAGATGACGCCCACCAAAAGGAATCCCTTGCCCATGGATGGTTCAAATACCCTTCTGGACATTGGGGATGTAAATTCCACTATGGTTGTTTCTTTACTACACCGCCTACTGAACCTACTCTGGTTAGACCTTACGCCTCCTTTTACCTCTTGACGTATTTGGTGGGTTACAATCTACTTAGTTTTTCAGTTCTATGTTTGAAAGATTTGCTTACCTAGGACACCTTGGACATCTTGCAATGTTCACATTTCCTATCAGCTTGGTAATAGCAGGTTTGAATGTAGGGGCTTTGGCCCATCAGCTAGGGAGCTTATTCCCTGCCAAGTGGGTCCCTGACAGTTTGTTAGATCCCATTTTGAGCTTCTTACTTAGAAGTTCAGAACCAATCCCTGCAAACTATCTGCTCTATACTGCAATCATCAAGAGTCTTGCAGTCACCTTGGTTACTACCATTATTAGCCTTACCACCTATCTTCTGGTTCACCTTTTCCTGCAGACCAAAACTGCCACTGCCGCCAGTGCAACAGCTCCTCAACAGGTTCAAAACCAAACCGTGGTACTAAACCAGATTTCAGCAGTATCCCCCAACAACAATGAAGGAAACAAGATCCTTATGCTTCTGGCTTTCTCACAGTCACTGTTTGAAACATCTCCCGCACAATTTCAGTCTGACGCACAGAAGGTGCACCATTTGGCCAAAAAGCTCACATGCAAAGCTCGCGTCTGGTACGCCAAAGCCACCCTACAAGGAGAGAAGTTATTAAACAACTACCCTTCCTTCTTCAACTTCTTGGTATCCACTGTAGTGCTGGCACAAACCACAGAAGAACTCAGAGACTGCATAATGGCCTTATATCAGGGCAAAATGGCCACTAAGGACTATATTGAAGAATTTTCTTGCCTCAAGGAAGCAATTGGGATGACTGATGCCAAAGCTTGGTACCTCTTCCAGAAGAAACTGTCTCTGGAACTCAAGAACTTTCTGGCCCATCATGTACTATCTGACAAGTTTTCTGATCTTACCAAAGAAGTTTTGAAATGGTCCTCCAAGGTAAAACAGCTTCCTTATTGGAACAATACCAAGACACTGCCCACCTGTAACTTACCATCCCCTGCTGAGGTGCCCAAGGGATTAGTTCCTAAACCCGGGAGAGGGTACCAGCTGGCTCCCAAAGAGAAACAACGTCAAGTCTGTGAAGGACTGTGTCTCTACTGTGGGCAATCAAGTCATTCCGCCATAGAGTGCCAGGCACTCTCCAAGGTACAATCCACTTCAGGACATCTTCTCTCAACCACAGATGCCAATAAATCTTCCACTCAGTCTTACGCTCTTTTGCCCATTTTTCTAGACCACAAATTTGGCACTACAGCCAGCTACACACTGATTGACACAGGAGCAATGGGGAACTTAATTGATCAAGATCTTTTGACCTTGTTAGGTTTTGAGACCTCAGGAATAGCCTCTGTAAGACTTGCTGAAGGTACCCCTGCCCAAGTTGAAAGCCTAGTTAAACCCCTCCACACTCAGGTGAGGAACACCTCATACCACCTACCCACCTTGACGCTCTCTAACTTGGCCTTCCTGTTAGTCTTGGGATTTCCCTGGTGTCAGGAAGCCAAGTTAAAGTTCAATTGGGACACCAACTCAGTCATGCTTCACTCCCACAGACAACCAACCACAGTGCCTCTAAAAAAACCGTATCATCAAGTACCAAAGAACTTCACGGCGTACTTAAACTCTCTACTTCTTGTGGGGAGTCCAGCACCTGATTTTATTCTGGAGGAAATTAAAGACTCAAAAACAGTGTTTAGCAAGGAACTCTGCTCTGTCCTTCCTGAAAGAAGGCCATCTGATCTTAGAATTGACTTGATACCAGGCTCCTCCCCCACCTGGGGAAAGCTTTACCCCATGAACTGAGCACAGGGAATTGCAATGAAGGCGTACCTTGACAAAAACTTAGCAAAAGGGTTTATGCGTTGATCCAACTCCCCATGTTCATCACCCATGTTCTTTGTAGGGAAAGCAGATGGGACCTTGAGACCCGTTGTGGACTTCATCAAACTAAACGCCATAACCATTAAGAACCAAAACCCCTTATCATCTGCAGAGTCCTTGACCAACCAACTTACTCACGTCAAGGTTTTTTTTTCTAAACTAGACCTCTGCAGTGCTTATAACCAGATACATATTGCTGAAGGTCATGAATGGAAGACGGCAGTTCACACTCCCTTTGGGCTCTACTAATACCTGGTGATGCCCTTTGGTTTGAGTAACGCCCCTGCAGCCTTTCAAGGCCTAATGATTGAGGTTCTCTTCCCTCTACTTGACGTCTGTGTTGTTATCTATCTTGACAATATTCTGGTATACTCACAGAACAAGGAGGCCCACACAAAACACCTACAAGAGGTCCTCCAACTACTCATTGACAACTGTTTGTTCTGTAAGCTTGAAAAATGCAAGTTTTTTGTCACCAAGATTGAGTTTCTTGGTTACAAAATTAACCCAGGAGGGTTTGCAGTTGCTCCTTCCAAGATACAGGCAGTCCTGGACTGGCCTAGACCTACAACACGTACCAAGCTTCACGGCTTCTTGGGCCCTGAAAATTTTGGCCGCAAGTTTATCAAGGATTTTTCCGCTACCGCTCTCCCTCTCACACACCCTTCCCCCAAAAAGGTCCCCTTTGTCTGGTCACCTGAAGCTGATCTGGCGTTTGAAACCCTCAAGAAGCAATTCACCTTAGCCCCTGTCCTTCTCCGTTTAGATCCTGAACGTCAATTTTTTTTGGACACAGACACCTCTAACTTTGCCCTAGGAGGGGTGTTGCTGCAGCTTGGGGAGGATAGTGAACTCCACCCTGTGGCGTTCTACTCCTATAAGCTACTTGACCAAGATATAAATTACCACATGTACAAGAAGGAACTATTTGCCATTATCAAATCCTTGGACCACTGGCGTCACTACTTGGAAGGAAGTAAATTCCCTGTGCAAATCAGAACTGACCATAAGAACCTCCTCTACTTCACTGAGAAGAGAAAGGTTAGCCCACATCTGGCACAATGGGCTATAGATCTTCTTGCCTTTGACTTCAAGATTAGTTACACTCCAGGACACCAGAATATAGTACCAGACGCCATCAGTAGACAAGAGGACTTGGATGACCCAAGCCAGTCCTACGTTAAACACAATGAATGTGCTATACTATCTGAAGATAAGTTCCTCTCTCACATTATGACCTTATCTTATCTATTCACCTTGGACCAGGACATCATAGCATCCCAACTCCTTGACAAGGAAAACACTACTACTGGCCTTACGCTAAGCAACAGATCTTGGTTGAAGAATGGAAGCCTTTATGTACCAACCAATGAACACTGACAAACAATCCTGGAAAGCTTCCACGACTCCCCTCTCACAGGACATGGAGGCATTTGCAAAACGGTCAAAAAAATCCAACAAAGATACTGGTGGTCTAATCTGAAGAAAACAGTTGCCAAATACATTGCCACATGCGTGCTGGGTGGCTGCAACAAACCCTCCATCATGAAGCCCCAAGGACTACTCAAACCATTACCCATTCCTCCATGCCCCTGGCATTCCATCTCCATGGACTTTATTGTGGATCTTCCAGAGAGTAACAACATGACTGGCATCTTTGTGGTAGTAGATTGGCTAACCAAATATGCAATCTTTAACCCCTTTAAGCGCGCAATGGCAGAAGACACTGCCAACATGCTCTTCACTCATGTAATTGTCAACCACGGAATTCCCAACAACATCATCTCAGATTGAGGTACTCAATTCACATCCAAGTTCTGGCAGTTCCTAATGAAGGCATTACATGTTAAAAATCTCATGTCTACATCCTTTCACCCTCAGACCAATGGACAGACAGAAAGGGTTAACCAAGTACTGGAAGGTTTTATCAGGAACTATGTGAACTTACAGCAGGATGATTGGGTATCCTTACTTCCACTGGCCCAACTATGTTATAACACCAATCATCATGACTCTATTGGAGTATCCCCTTCTCTGCCAACTATGGATATAACCCTGAAGACCTTCCTAATCCAACAACTGAAGACACTATTCTGTTGGCACATCAATGGGCAACATCCTTACTCAAGAATCATCAACAACTCAAGACACAACTGAAAAAAACTGTCCTACAGTATAAGAACCAAGCTGATAAACATTGAAGAACCCCAGAAGACATCCAAGTGGGAGACTATGTGTTCCTCAGTGCAAAGAATCTTAAACTGGATATTCCGGGTTGGAAACTAGGGCCAAAGAAGATTGGTCCCCTGTTGGTCATTGAAAAACGCTTGGATGTTAATTTCTGACTCAAACTCCCTGCTGGCTCCTCTGTCCATGATGTTTTACACATTAGCCTTCTGTCCAAGTTCAAAGGGTTACCATCTGACATGGATCACAAGGACCCTCCTCCTATCATCTTGAACCATACTCTGGAATGGGAAGTAGAAGAAATCCTCAATCACCGCACCTTGCAAGGTAAATGTCTATACTTGGTAAAATGGAAGGGTTACAAGGTAGAATCCAACTCCTGAGAACCGGAAGAGAACTTAGAGAACACACCAGAAGTCCTCTCACGCTACAAAGAGACTCAGGGAGAGAAGGAGCTTCCTGGTGAGGATAGTGTCAGGGATTCTTTCCCTGACTACCTGAATTTTATTGACAATTTTGGCAAAAACATATAAGCAAACCAACACAACAACAAAGAAATGGAGTCTAGTGTTTATTTTAACAATAAGGGCAACAGGTTTCAAACTCTGAACCCTAAAGAAAGACCTAGTGTTAGTACAGAATTAACTTTTCAACTTAGTTTACCTTTATATATGAATTGTATTCATTCAACTTTTGCTTTGGCTTTTGAACCAGGTTTTGAAAAGTTTAATAAGCTGCTTAACCACGTCACTTACTGCTTGCGTCCTGATTGGCTACAGCTGTGCTCATTTATGCTCCAGAAACAATTAAGTCTATATATGAGCCAAGTTCCGTACTTTGTTTCAAGTGATGACCACAACACAACCTGCTTAATTATGAAAAGCCTCAGGGCTTGTCTTTGGATCCTCTTCTTTAACCTTCTAACAATCCATATTATTAAGTTCCATCTGTATCATCATTTAAGAAAAGGTATTAATTTGATTACCCATCCATGAAAATCCCTCTTATTTTCAAATATGCCACTTAAATGACCCAGCCTTAATTGTGAGGGTTTTTAAGTGAGTTATTATTATCATTTCTCTTTGTTCCAACAATAAAGATTTATTCTACTCCTTGCTGCTCCTTCATTTTCTGATAAAATACATTTTTGAAGCCATGAGAGGAATTCTATTCCTATCCTGGTTTCTAGCTTACTTCTTACCAGTGGTATTGGCCTTGGAAAACCCAACACCTACAACTGACTGGTACAACTCTTCTCCAGATGACGCCCATCAAAAGGAATCCCTTACCCATGGATGGTTCAAATACCCTTCTGGACATTGGGGACGTAAATTCCACTATGGTTGTTTGTTTACTACACCGCCTACTGAACCTACTCTGGTTAGGCCTTACGCCTCCTTTTACCTCTTGACGTATTTGGTGGGTTACTATCTACTTGGTCATTTCAGTTCTATGTTTGGAAGATTTGCTTACCTAGGACACCTTGGACATCTTGCAATAGTCATGGTTCCTATTGGCTTGGTAATAGCAGGTTTGAATGTAGGGGCTTTGGCCCATCAGCTAGGGAGCTTATTCCCTGCCAAGTGGGTCCCTGACAGTATTATTTATATATAATAATGTGACGTTTGAATGTATTATAGATATTTAAGAATACATAGAAAAGGTAAGTAAAATTAATTATACTAGGTATGAGGACAAATATTTTTATTATAATGCACTGAATATTATTATTGGCTTTTGCGCTAACAAATGAATAAATTAAAAAAAAGATAGAAATAAATTAGTTTATTTAAATAATTGTGAATTGTTGATGGTACTTTGGCTTTTTCAAGCCATAAATTGGACCTTGCATGTCATCATCTGATCCTTGTTATTTCAGTGCCACTATAGCCACACAATATGACCACCAATGATTTTCATGTATTGCTTACTAATTAGTACTTAGGACGCAGGTCAAGTATATCAAATATGTTTACCAAATCACATTACAAGGGAAGGGTAATTTGAGTTCTAAACAATCATTTGTTTAGAACAATAGTGGAGCAGGCTGCATGATGCAGATAAATTCAATTCTCAATGTTTATCTATGTGATAAATAAACCTGTACTTGACAAGCTAATAAATAAAACATTTTTAACTTATTTTTAATATTTGATGTGGTTGCAACTTTAACTAATGTCTTGTAATATATTCAGATATATTAATATTATAATTTACATACTAAAATTTAAAATAAAAATAAAAATATTAAATGTAAAATTATAATTATAAATCTTAAAAGTTAAATATTAAAGTTTAAATTATTGAAATATAACAATTTTATTAAATTGTGATTTATTCAATATCAAAATATTTGATATTAAAATTTTTAAAATTGTAATATATATTATTAAAATTTTAATATTAACTTTTAGATACTAAATTTTTTGATATTTAAATATGTAATATTAAAATTTTTATAGTAAAATTTTAATATTAAATATTACAATATTAAAAAATTTAGTATTAAAATATAAAAAGTAAAAAAAATAATTTGCAAGGGGAAAATATTTATTGGGGGATGCTAACTGCAAAGGGAGTGTGATTATTCCGGGGAATTATACCCCAAAATTAAATTTTCAGCTAATGCATCTAATTGGATCCACATACTCTTCTGTACGTGGTGGACAACCCTGGATGTGATTGCTAGAGGGGTGGCGCCCTGTACCCCGGCGGTTGCTGATCGTTTGATAAAAGGCAGGCGGGTGAGCAAATTGACTAGTAGGGTTTTTTCAGGGGGCACATAGTACCTGTATAGCGTTGCCAATGCAAATGAGTCATACAGGATGTGCTCAACTGTCCTGTATCCCCATGGTGTCTTCTGGCGGTTGAGGGCTATGCAGCAAATATCCATTTGGATAGGTACATTCTCCAACTTTTTGACGTTGGTTTTTAATATGCAGTGGAGGAGGATTCCCAGGTATACCGCAACATGGATTCTTTGTGAGGTATACTTTTCTGAGAACATGCATAATTTTTTGAATGTTTGAACTAACCTATTAATATAGGATGTTTGGTTGAACTTGAAGAGGGTTCTGGGGGGCGCCCAACTTGAATCAGCCCCCCAGGCCTCGGCAAACAATATTAATAAAGGTTTAAAATTATTCATGAGGACTGCATCCCCGACTTTATTTGATAGTGCCTTAAAAACTTCATTAAAAATTGCAGATTTCAAATATTCATTTCCTATTTGAAAGTCAGTTTTAATTAAATTCTTTTCATATTTGTTGATTTTTGTGAAGGGGAATTGTTGAATCCTTTTGTATATGTATTCATCAAAGTTCAGTTTGATATCCCCGCAAATTTCATTCATTTATTTGATTTTGATATTTGATCCTAGTTTATATGCTTCCCTTATCCATGGCAAGCACCCCGCGGGTGGTGAATATTCCCTATCTTGAGCTTTAATATTAAAAAAATTATTCATATTCTGTTGAATTATTTTATTTGTTTGGTTTTTATTTATTTGTTTTACAGGGGCCACCAGTGACTGTTAACCCCTGTAAAACCAACTCAGCGTATAAGCCGCCACTTCCGCAACCTCATCCCCATTACTGGTGATGACTAAAATAAGTATAAGTAAAACATAAAAAGACTTACTAATTATTTCCCCTGTGGCCCCCTCAGCCACAGGTGCCACTTCAGCAAACTTCATGAGCGTTGGATGCTCTTCATTAATTTTTCTAGGCTTAATTTTTCTTTTATTTCTTGCAACTTGTGTTTCTTCTTGGTTTTCATTTGATAAAGCTTCTGTATTTCTTGAAGCGCTTCTGCTTCTTGATTGTGTTTCATTTTCATCTGTTTCCATTTGATTGTTTCCCTCTTCATTGGTGTTGATTTTCTTTTGAATTTCTGCTCCTTCAATTAGTTTGATCTTATTGTTTTCTTTGACCCCTGCCAGAACTCCCACAAATTGTAGGCCGCATTGTTGAACTTCGGACTTGATAAAATTGTTCCCTATAGATTAAGTAATGCTTCTTTGTTCTTTTCATCTATAATATTTCCTAATTTATCCAGAGCATCTTCTTTTGACTGGATTGGTGGCTGGCCTTTTTACCCAGCTTTCCTGTCACTATTTCCCTGATATTTCTTTCTATTTCAACAACCTTTTGCAGGTGTGCTTCTAATTTGTTGATCAATTTATAGATTGTTGACACATTGTTTGGATTCCATCAAAAAACTGGTTTTTATAGTACTATCTTCAATGCATACATATTTTTCATCATCATTAATAAATTAAAAACAATAAACATAAATATTGCATTAGAATATTGCAATTAGACGTCAACTCTTGATATTTTGATATTATGTGCATAACTCAATGCATTTTGTTTAATAAAATCTATTGTAAATTAGGTCTTTTCCATTATAATTTAATGAAATGGATTGTGTTTATATTAGGGCCATTAACACTTAGTAAAAATATTGAAAATTAGTGCATTTTACAGCCTGTATATTTACCTATTGGTAATAATTCTGTAAACTTTTCAGTCAGATTTTGCAAGGTAATAATAATGTAATATTTTAATAGATTACTGTTTATTGTCATTAATTGGCTGGTTTTCTTTGCTGTGGCAATTGCGCATTTTCTGATATTTACACACTAGTATCCAATTGGTTGGTTTCACATCCAATCACACAGGCAATAGGAAAACAAGCTGCCACCCCAACCACATCCAGTCTCAGGGTGGCGGCTTGTTTTCCTATTGCCTGTGCAATTGGATGCAAAACCAACCAATTGGATACTAGTGCGTAAATATCAGAAAATGTGCAATTGTCGCAGCAAAGAAAACCAGCCAATCAATGACAATAAACAGTAATCTATTAAAACATTACATTATTATTACCTTGCAAAATACAACTGAAAAGTTTACAGAATTATTACTAATAGGTAAATATACAGGCTGTAAAATGCACTAATTTTCAATGTTTGTACTAAGCGTTAATGGCCCTAATATAAACACAATCCATTTCATTAAATTATAATGGAAAAGGCCAAGTTTACAATGAATTTTATTAAACAAAATGCATTGAGTTATGCACATAATATCAAAATATCAAGAGTTGATGTCTAACTGCAATATTCTAATGCAATATTTACGTTTATTGGCTTTAATTTATTAATGATGATGAAAAATATGTATGCTCATAATTTTAAGCTATTTGTAAAATGTACAACATTGTATTGAATATGGGAAATGTTGATAATGTAAAAAGAAAATATTATTAATTATGAATTGATAGAGAAATATCAATTTTAATAAGTTGTCACAAAGAAAAGATTTATTTACTAATCAAAGGACGGGAAGGGGAGGGAATGGGCAGAATGAACATTGCCTTCATCTGCGCCTGTGAAAGAGGCAGCATCAGAGATAGTGGGGAGGGAATGGGTGGTGGTTTGGGAGTCAGGGTTGAAAGGCAGGTGGCTTGATGGGGGGGGGGTTGGGGAGGCAGGGGTTATTGACTGGGAAGGGGCAGCAAGAGCTGATTGCTTCAATTGCTCAAATTCTTCTTTTGTCACATATACTGGCTTGAAAAAATGGATGGACTGGCGTGGGGGGAGACAGGGGTCCTTTCTGGACTTATCACTATCACTTGCATAGAAGATGATGAGATCAAATAAGTCCTGGACAGACGCAGAAGGGAAAAGCTCATACCCTTTATCAATTTGGGTGCATAGTTTGTTGTAGGTGGCAGGCTTTAAGCGCCTGAGGGCAGAACCAAAATTGTAGAGACATACATCTGCAAGATGCATGTCAGCGTAGTTGATGGGGTAGGACCAGCAGGTATGCCCCACAGCCCTAATTTCTTGGGTAGCCCATTCCTGCTGCTCCATCTCCGCACTCAGTACAACTGTGTGTAGTGTTTTGTGTGGCCCACTCCTCCAGCATGACCTTGAGCTCCATCTGGTAGGCATACCCATCTGCAGTGTTCAATATTGCTGAGTAATAATTGACGCCCAATGGGGAAACTGCCAATAAAACCCCACCAAACCAATACAATATTGGGCCACGCTTGTACACGTCAGACTGGATACACTTCTCTCCAAAGTCTTGGATACTTGCAGATATCTTAGCATATGACAGGAAGATTATGTCATTACAGGCCCTCATTGCCCTTCCTTTGATAAAATTAATAATAGTTGAATTTTAGGGGTCAGTGTCCACCAAAATGGGGCCACTGAGAACTTGATTGGACAAGATTCTAGCAGCAACTACAACTCTGTGCATCAACAAATTCACTGTTCTTTTGTTGGTGAAGATGCTGTGGAGTACCAACTGGAGACGTACCTGGAACAGGGGCATCCATGGGTCACGTTCCATAATGACCATCATAAGGGGGTGGGATGTGTCTTTTTTGGTCAAAGTACAGGCGCCAGTTGGGGTTTTCTTGGTAGGGGAGCTACAGTTGGTGTGGGCTTGCAGGGTTGCAGCCACAGTAGACTTTTCAAACCCCATTGCGGCTGCAATTTCCCCAAGGGACATAAGCATCCCTTGCTTTTCAACCATTTTGAGAACAATCTCTGGAGTGATTAATTTTCTTCTACGTCTTGCAGGATGATTGGCTAAGGGAGGGATATGTCCATCTTGTGAACTGGTCAATGCCATCTGATTGGCTGTTTCTGGATTCTGGCTTCCTTGGGTGACTACTTGGCTCAATTGGCTGGTTCTGGATGCCATTGTTGATATGTGATTTGGGTTAGAAGCTGCCTGTGCATGATGGGCAAACATGGCTATGCTTGAGGACACAGGAGAAAGAACACACTCCTGGGTAGTGCTTGGGAGGGCCTGCGGGTTGGGAATGACCATAGACAAAGGCTTCACTATTAGAAGACCCAGTGTAGCCCTGCATGATTTTGTCAAGGCCAGGGAACAGCTTGTTGACTTGGTTGTTATTGAAGGAAGACATAATGAATTTTTATTAAAATTTTAAGCTCAAGAAGAGGAATGTATATTTTAGTCAATTTTATTGTTATGTATGTTAATTTTGTGAATATTATGATCTAAATTTTAGCCGTCCTAAAATGGAATAGGGTGCTTTTTGAGAATGCCTATGATTCTAAAAGAATTAGCACAAATCAACTTTAGATCCTTTATCATCCTTTTTGAGACACCCATAAATTATATTATTTCTTATTCACCTCATTTTCAATTTAAAATTTGGTTCTTGGATTTGACAATCCCTTAATTTCAGATTCATTAAGTTTTACATGATGTCTATGATTTGTTTGAAATCCAGGAAATCTCAAATTGTACATTAGAATCCCGCATTTCTGATTCATGTATCCCACATTTGTCTGCTGAGTTTTGTCTTTTGTTGGTTGAGTTATCTGCTCAAGAGATTCAAAATTTGCCAATTTAAATAAATCAAAAAAAGTCAAATTAAATGTTTGATTTTATTAAATATTTTATTTTTCACTCAGCTGAGTTTCCCGCAAAGTGATTTGAAATTTGGACCAAGGATTTGACAATCCCGCATTTTTAAATTTATGTTCTGAATTTATAGTAAAGAGGGGAAAACATAATTTTATAGATATCATTTCAAACTGCAATTATGGTTTGTAAGAATAAACCTGGGAGTTGAATCTGGTAACTTTGGGATGATATAATGACTAGAAATAGTTAGTGGCATCAGACACCAGTCTGGCAAGAGAGCCTTGACTCTAGAAAAGCCCTTTCAAATATATATGTAAGGCAGACAGTTTTAAAGCCCTTCATGCTACTGAAGAGCATTTTCCCATTAATATCCAAAATAACAAAAACACTTATTGTTAGTTACTTCAAGTATTTCTTTGTGGTTTCCTCCTGCTCTAAATAGCTTCCAGTACCTTGTCTGTTGACTTGAAGACTTCTCTATTAGTTGCCCACAGTCATTTTAGGATGGAAGCTTGCCAGTTCACTGTCACCACTCAATTATAATTAGATGCTCATATTTATAACACAGATTTACTCTGTTTAACAGCCCAAAAAACCTCAAATTACACTAAGCATAATGAAAATGGTTCCTTCAAGACCAAAAATCTTGTCAAATTTCAATCTAGTTTTTTTAAAAAAAAGAGGTTCAAATATATTATTTTGTTAAATATAATATTGTTAAAAAGCAAAATTATCAAAGTAAATTGGATGCCATATCTACAATAAAATGTGCTTGGTCTCTGTAACCAAGGATATTTTTTTAAAAAAAATAAAAATTTACATTCAATAGGTAAATTCTATCAATAAACCTTATGAGACATCAGAAATTGATTGGTAGCTGTCAGAAAATTGCAGACCATGGTATTTTATCATCCACCAGCTGATATCCTAAGTCTTCTAACATTAGGAAATTACAGAGAACCTGTGACTTTGGCGTAACCTTTGGCCCAGAATTTTTTTTATCATCAGAAGTAGCAAGTCTGACAGGGCCCAAGGCCCAGAGGATTTGGGATGGTTCTTCCTACTTCTGGATATAGGTTCATAAGTTGTTGTCTCTATATTTTACTATAGATAATTATAATTTATGATAACAGTATCATCTTTTGCTCTCTACTAATAAGCCTAAGAGAGGATCATATTAAGGAAATAGGACTTGGATTAATTGTCAAGTCAATACAGAATCATCAGTCTTTTATTCTAATGAACTGGCTTTAAGGCAGCCCAACTGCATACATACTATCCAAGTTAGCTCACAACTCTAGAAGGGACTGAAGTAGCATTAGGGCAACACGGCAGGAGGCCCAGCCTTTTTGGGGTGGTTTTAACAGAAGGCTAAATTATAATCTTCCACAGATTGATATCCTTTCTGTATACTGGGTCACTTCCAGGGCTAGCTAGCCAGTGATTGGCTACTAGTTCACAGAGATGATTGTTTCACTTAATAAGAGCTACTCTAATACAACAGGCCTGAAGCCTTTTTATCTTAGAGTGTTTGGCCTGACAGCCCAGTCCATTTTGGACTCTACTAGAAGTGTTTTAAATGAAAGCCCATGTGATGGCCCTTGTTCTAGGATATAATAAAAGATTAGAATAGTAATTATTATGAGAAACATGTTTGAGGTGGTTGTTGAGGTGGACTAATTAATGAGCAGTAATTGCATGTTCTATTAATTAATTCCAATGTATGAAATTGTTAATGCCAGGACATGATTTGGTTGTTGATTCCTTGATCATGCAGCCTGCGTCATTCTGTTGAAACCATTTCTAAGAGTGATTGACAGCTGGCCTGCATTAATTGGTTGAATCTGTTAATTAGTCAATATTTCAAAATCCTGACAGTAGCAATAAATAAAAGGTAAATAATTACAATGGTTAAGTTTTAATGACAAAGCTAACTGGGTTATGATTAAAATATTATCAAATGGTTTACTAATTTTTTTCTCTGTATTAGGATATGTCAAGTTTATACTTCTGGGAAGTATAATAAACAAAATAAGGGGAAGATTTAAGAAGAGAATGATACTTTATTGAATATGAATATATAATAATATATAGTATCATGACAAGCCAGATGCCGTCCATGTACGTTGTGGAGGTCATGGGGCTTATCTGAGTAATGTTCCTCTTGCATCACAAGGCTTGATTAAGTTGTGTTCCATTTAGGACCTGGATTGAGTGATCCCTGTCATAGATGATTGACTGATAATGGTGCCACCAGTTTATTGGCTGGACAGTGAACCATTTGGTGAGCCGTTTGGCAATTTACTTGGGACTTTAATTTCCCAAGAGGGAGTAATCAAAGATGTTGCAACATCTCCCCCTGGGGTGCTGGAAGGCGGAGCCTTGGGAATTTTCTTGAGAGTATCTGGTATGCGGGCTTTGTATTGATCCAGTTGGGTGTTGGGCACAAGGAGCCTTGAATTTTGTTGGGCTGTTCTTGCCTTACACAAGCAGAGTTGGTTATGGTGCATACATTTTAGTTTGGTTTGCGCTTCAATTCTTTTGATCATGTAGGTATTGTTGGGTTTAACTTCCATGGCAATGCCTGGTCCGCGTAGTCATGGGTCTAGTTTGTGTTGATTGTGATTGACAACCCAGATCTTGTCTCCAACTTGGAACCTTTCTTGTTGTAATAGGATTATTTCCCGCTGGACCCTTTGGCATTCCATCCTTTCTTGGTATTTTCTGGCATGTAGTACTTTAGGATCATTACTATCTGGTATATTCTTTGGAAGTGGCAGTTGTGGTCCTGTGGTTGTCCTGACAAGTGCAGGTTTCTGACCATAGACAAGTTCATAAGGGCTTTTGCCCATATTGCAGTTGACTTGTGTTCCGCAGACCATAAGGGCAGTTGGTAGCATATTGACCCAGGCTTTTGAATTGTTGGAAGATAACTTACTGAGGGCTTCCACTAGAGAGCTGTTTAGTTTTTCTACATGTCCATTTGCTTGTGGGTGATATGGGCTGGCTGTGACATGTTTTATTCCGTTCTTGGCAAGGTAGATATTGGTGTCAATAGCTTTAGGTTCAGTTCCTCCATCTGTGATTAGGAGGTCAGGGTTTCCAAACTTTGCTATGATCTCTTTGCCAATGAATTGTCTCATGTTGTTGCCTTTGTGCTCTTTTGTGGCTTGCGCTAAAGGCCATCTGGTTGCATAGTCAATAGCTGTTATGATGTACTTCTTGCCTTTTCTTTCACTGGGCATAGGTTCCACAACATCCAACGGCCATACCTTGAAGGGTTGTGTGATGGATACAGGTACCACTGACTTGGGTGGTCCTTTGGTTTGGGTGTACTTCTCACAGACTTTGCATTGCTCCAGTACTTCTCTGATATCATCTAGCATGTTGGGCCACCAGTAGCGTGTCTTGAGGTATTCATGCAAGTTTCTGCTACAGGTGTGTCCCAGGTCTCTGTGATATTGGAGGATTGTGTCAATCTTTTGTGTTGACGGGACGTAGGGTACAGTGTCACCATTTGGAAGTATTTGGTGAAGGATACCATATACCTTTTTTAACAGATGTTTGTTCTTGAGGACTTTCTCTTGGATGTCCATTGGTGTTCCAGGTGGGAACCCTTCCTGGAGATTCCCCATGACTAACATGGGCCAGTTGGGGTTGCCATCAGTGCAGAAGATGTGTTTATTGTATAGCCTTGACAGAGCGTCTGTAGTAAGCATCTACTTGCCTGGCTTATATTCAATTTTCATGAGGTATCTCTGTATGATGCTCATCCATTTGGCTTTTCTTCTTGACAGGTGTTGTTGTGTTTTGAAGAATATCAATGACTTGTGGTCAGTGAGTACCTTGAACATCTGGGCTCCTTCCAGATAGCATTTCCATTTCATGAGGCAGTGTATGATAGCCACTAATTCCTTGTTGTGCATAGGGTATCTTTGTTTGCCGTCCAATAGCTTCCTTGATTCATATGCCATGGGAAGGAAGTCCTTTTAGGCTGCTTGGATACGGAGGACTCCTCCTATGGCATAGTCAGAGGCTTTGGTTTCTAGCTCATAGATACCCTCACGGTTTGGGTATTGTAGGATGGGGGCAGTAACCATGCGTTCCTTCAGTTGGCAGAAATGCTGATCTTGTAAGGGTGTCCAGACAAATTTGGTTGTTTTACCAGTGATGGCTGACAAGGGAGCTGCTAGAGCACCCCAGCCAGGGATGAACCTGTGTACATAGGCTACTATTCCAAGGAAAGTGCAGAGTTTGCTCTTGTTTCTTGGGGCTGGCATCTCTGTTATAGCACATATCTTATCTGGATCCGGTTTAATACCATCCTTGCTGATGATATGGCCAAAGAATGGAAGTTCAGTTGAGAAGAACTCACATTTGGACGGCTTGACAATCAATTGGTTTTCTTCCAGGGTACAGAGAACTAAGCAGACGTCTTCCCAGTGTTGTTACAGGTTGGGACTGTAAATGATGATGTTGTCCAGGTAGATGATTGCTCTTTTTCTAATATGTTCCTTGAAGACTTCATTCATGAAGGTTACAAAGGTACTGGGAGCTTTTGTCATGCCAAAGTTGATAACAACACATTCAAAGGATCCATATTTAGTTCTAAATGTGGTCTTTGGAATAACTTCAGGTTTCACGCAAATTTGGTAGTAACCTGCTGTCAAATCAATTTTTGTGAAGATTTAGGACCCCCCCCCAGGGCATCAAAAAGGTCATCAATGAGGGGCAGGGGATACCTGTCCTTAATTGTGACCTTGTTGAGGGCCCTGTAGTCTATGATCAGGTGGAGTCCTCCCTCTTTCTTTGCCACAAAGAAGACAGCAGCACCAAAGGGTGACTTTGAGGGTCTGATGAGGCCTTTTTTGAGTGCTTCATCAAGGTAAGCTTTTAGGGTATTGTCTTCTTGTGGTGTGAGGCAGTAGATGGGTTATGCTTTAGGTACACTCCCTTTTAGGTTGATTTTGTGTTATATACCCCAATCAGGGGGTAACCTGGGTAGTGTCTCTTGGAATACAGAGGGGAATCCACTGACTAGCTGGTCTCTAATGGGGGCCTGTTTGTGTTGAGTTTCTGTGTTTTTGAAGTGGATAACCTTGTACGTACAGGTGCTCCAATTGATTTTGCTGGGGTCAGTTTCTTCTCCTGTTTCCATGATTTTCACAAATATGTGGTCCCTCATGAGAATGTCAAGATATGTTGGGTATATATGGTAGTGGACTTCTCCTTGCTGTATGGTGAGGATGGCACTGTCCCAGTCAATATGAGGGTTTGTCTTTCTCATCCAGTCCAGGCCAAGTATGACATTATACTTGGGAATTGGTATGATAGGGCCGCTAATTGTCATTTTTAAATCTCCAATTTGGGCGCAAAAAGGTTTTGCCTCTTAGGTAGCTGATGTGCTTTGGTTGTCCGCCATGATGACCCTCTTGATGCTACTTTGAGTGGTAGGTAACTTCATGAGGTCCACAAAGCTCTTGTTGATGAGATTGATCTGCTCCAGTGCCAAATAGTGCTGTGTCCTGATATCTGCAAAAGCAGAAAGGATACATGAAGAGTTTATTTCCAGTTTAGGCGGCAAACAGTAGAGGATTGCTGGAGGGTACTTGGATCATGATGATTGAATCCACGTCCTGTTCTCTGTATGAGTCTTGTAAATTGGGGGAGGGCCACTTGCCTAAGAACTCCCCTGAGCTTTTCCCTCCTTGTTGGTATCTTTGGTGCTGGCCTGGTTGGCTTGTGCAGTTCAATTCCCAGTTTGAGGATGTATATTGTTGGCTTGGTTATTTTTCTTATTGGGGTGAGGTTCTCTCTTAGCCACAGGGGTTTTCTTGCGCTTGTTGGTGGCGTATAGATCATCAGAATTCTGAGCTGCCCACTTTCCCTCTAGGAATACATACTTGAGGTTCTTGCAGCAAGTCATGGCAAACTGATGTCTAATGTGTGTGGGAAGGCCATTATAGAAGTCCAAGCGTGGCCCATGTTCATCAAAGTTGATGGTGTTGGGTGCTTGGTCACATAGTCCTTCATATGACACAATGTACTCTTCAATGGTTCCTGTCATTTTGAAGGTTTGAAGCTTGGTCATGATCACCAGGTCCAAGTTCTTCATGGAGAACTTTTTGAGGAATGCAGCTTTGAATATATCCCAATTATCCTTCTGGTCAGGGTGTTGGGCTAGCCATTTGGTTACAAAACGTGAAGCAGTTCCTGTGACAAAAAGGGAAATCTTGCTGACTCAGAGTCTTTGAGGTATATCCACTTGTACAAACTTGCTTTGTGTACTGTTGATCCAAAGGGAGGCATTTTTGCGGTGTAGTCCTGCAAAGGTGCCAGTTTCAGCAGTATGCAGGTGTTGAAACAAATATTGGGTATCTCAGGCTGAGGAGGCGCTGTTGTAGTTGGTGTGGCGGGCAACAGTATGCGGGCTTTGAGAGCATTGTACTGATCAATAGGCACAAGGACGTAATTGTAGATGACAAGGCCTGCAGGAATGTCTTGTCCTACTTTGTAATCTCTCCAGCCGTTAGGGAGTACCATTGTTTGGGTTCTTTTCTTGGGAGGAATTTTTCCTTTGAGTTGGGTAGGTATGAATAACCTACCTGTGCTACCACTGTAAAGTTTATACTTCTGGGAAGTATAATAAACAAAATAAGGGGAAGATTTTAAGAAGAGAATGATACTTTATTGAATATGGGTATAGGCAAATAAATAGTATCATGACAAGCCACATGCCGTCCATGTATGTCATGGAGATCATGGGGCTTATATGAGTAATGTTCCTCTTGCATCACAAGGCTTGATCAAGTTGTGTTCCATTTAGGACCTGGATTGAGTGATCCCCATCATAGATGGTTGACTCATAATGGTGCCACCAGTTTATTGGCTGGACAGTAAACCATTTGGTGAGCCAGTTGGTGATTTACTCAGGATGTTAATTCCCCAAGAGGGAGTAATTGAAGATGTTGCAACAGATAGATAATAATTAAACTTTTGATTAAGCTTAAGTATGTATTTAAAAATTAATCTTAAAAATCAAAAACAAGAAATTCTTTTGATTGAATGTGTTTTAACCTGCCCAACTGTTTCTACCTAAAACTAATACCTCTTTGTTAGTAAATAATTTACAATAAACCAAAAGGAATTTTTCTTGTAGCATCATAATACAAATTAAATAAGCAATATATAAGGAAGCATGTTGCTCAAAAATCTGTTTTATTTTATGCAAACAAGATAAAAAATTTCACCAAATATCTCCAAAAGATTAAAGGTTCAATAAAGATATCATCCTCAAAAATTAACTCATATGGTGGAGACTTAACAAAAGATAGAAAGTACATAATTTATGGTGAAATGCAGCAAAGAATCAATATGTTATACAAGGGAAATATATCACAATATCATATCAAATATGCTATCAGTGTTTAAAAAAGATAATTATACTTAATCTAAAAAACATGTGACAGGGAGGGGAAAATGCTAAAAAAGGTGAATATACATACTATAAGCCATTCAATGAAAGTATTATGCATGAATGAAAGGAGAAAACTGAAAGAAAAATTCAAAATCATCTGAAGCTATAAAACAAGACTTTAGCACCATATACATTACATGTGTTAAATTCATTGTTAAAAACTAGTTAAAGAATGGACATAAAATCCAAAAATTGTTTTTCATGCTTTAAAAAGGCATAAAATCAAACTATTGAAGCTAATAATAAATATGTCATAAAAATACCAAATTAAAATCAAATGGTTTATAATAATGAATGTTCAGCTTTAATAGATCAATATTTAACTTTAATGCTACAGTAAAATATATCTGTGCCACAAATAGTGAATTTCCTTATACCACTGAAAATAATTTAGATGGGGTTAGCATATAATGATTTATTTTAATCTCCAAGTAGGTTATAAATAATATTAGATTAATTTCTTTTAAATTTAGACTTGATTCAGTAGGAGAACTTTCAGACAATTTTAGCCAGTAGTTCACTGCCTTCAAGGCCCATAACATCAACTTTAAAATAGTAATAGAATACTTCAAAATAAGGAGATTATCAAAGAGATAACTGTCATAAACTTTATATCCTGGTGTCTTAATCTATTTATCCCAGTCAATCAATCACATCAAGATTATTTCCAGGAATTGAAAATGATTGTTCACCCAGGAGCTCCATAACTCTGATGTAAAGCTGGAGAAAATTGCTCAAAAAAAGACCAGGGGTATGAAATTCAGTGATCTCTAAAATCACTACCTCTATTATTAATCCTCTCAATACCCTTGAGATTATCCCTATTAATTTAAGATGAGCCAGAATATTACTATTTTATATTAACTCAGATGAAATAGGTTTAACTTTTTTATTGATTCTAATGTCCTATAGTCCCACACTAGCAGCAGAATACCAAACTATTGCAACTGAACCAATGAGGATTCAGTATTTGAGTTGGGGAAGACAACAGTCCAATAGAAAGTACAAGAATAAATAGAATAAGGTATTGTTTATTGTAGAATATTGCAATTAATATACCATATGGGGAAAGCCACAAGGGGGTGGCATAGTGATGTGTTCCATGTAAGGTTTGAAGCTGAGGAATAACTTGTGCAGGGATCAACAGGTTGAATTGGTAGCGCTCCTAATTAAGAGGAAGTGCCCACCATTTGACATTGCCATCAGATTGGTTCATGTTGTTAGACACGTCAAGGGGTGACTCATTGAGCACCCCCTGTGTATTGTAAGATATGTTAGCAGGCAAGTATGGAAACTCAGTTGCAACAAAACTCTATCCCACTTTTTTAAACTCACAAAGACACCTTTGCCCTTTATTGATTTGTTTAAACTCCTAAAACCTAAATACAATCTTATTTTTACTATTGAAAAAGGTTTTAAACTGAAATAATAAAAATAAATATTACACGTCAACAAGAGAAATTTAGTCTATTGATTTTGTCCACTCTCTTTTGATTTTGTATGGAATAAAATGTAAAAGGCAGCCTTTCAAGGCTAGAATAAAGTAAATTATAAAAAATCTTTTGCTCAAAAAAGAGTTAAAAGCAAAAGCCTAAGATAAAGACAAGTCAATTCAAATATCTCTTCATAAATTGCAGGATGATGATTCTGCCTCTCTGAGTTTATTCTCTTCATCTGCCTTGTGGTGTTCCTTAATATATATAGTGATGAGTGAGGATCACAGGCTCTAATACAGGGCTTGCAAACAAACACTATATCACTAAATAATGTTAGCTTGATGGGTTACCATCTATCACTACATCCCTCAATTCAATTATCAGTCTATAACAATATCACTAGTGGGGTCCTGAGATTTTTCCCAAGCCCCAAAATCATCCAGGAAGCTCTCCACTAGATCAAGATTGCTTATATTTTAGAAGTTTACCAGGGCTTCAAAACAGGTAAACATCCACCACTGCATTATCTATATATTAAAAGTGGCTTTGTGAAATATGGTTACTTTCTCCTCATAGTTGTGAATTAATGTACCAAGCTTTAAAAATAAGTGTTAATACCTAATATTAGGCTGTTATCAATATAAAAAGCTAAAGTGTCTATAGAGGCAAATGAATCAATTCCAGAGTATAGGCCTGGCTGAGCCCCAAATTTCTTGAGGTTATGATGATTGTGTTGTATGTCTAGACTGTTGGGTATAGCTATCAAGAATTAGCCCTGGTAATTGTTCAATTACTATACCTGAATGCAGGGTAGTAAAACAAGGATAGAAGTAAACAATATGTGGGGGTAAAAACTTATGTTTTTTATATAAAAACCAAGTAAATATAGAGAGGTGGGAAATTGGTAGAGGGGAAATTCAGTGGGATGGAAGGCCGGGGAATTAGGCCAGGTTTGGCATCAATATCATAATCAAAATATCAATATAGGCTATTGATTTTGCAACCAGAAGTAGAGATCAATCAGGAAATTATATTATTGTTGTCACCTCCATTTAGGTTTCTGGACTAAAGCGCCAAGTATGAGCCTTAATTCTGGAATCAAAGGCGTTGTTTGTTGCCCCTTTGTGTAACCTCCAAATTGCCAAATTACTGAGAAGATTCAAGTGGAATCCAAAATACTCTGGTATCCACAAGTTCTCAATGAATTGGCTGAGCAATTTTCTAAGTGATATTACATTCTATATCTGACTTTGAATTTAATGTCCATCAAATCCATCACATTTTAGCACATTTGTAGTGCTCAAGGGTTGTAGGGATGGTTTGAGAGTAGCTGAGCAACTAGAAACACAACAGGACTAATATATTCTTAATCAACAGAACCTCTAATTTTGGGCTCTGCAAGTAGTCTAAGATTTGTAAGTCAATTGTTGTGTTGGTGTATAATTCTTGTTTATTGAGGACCTCTTGGGGGTCTTTTTATACTTGGAGGGGAGGAGGAAAAAAAGGGTGAGTCATCTGACTAGGGTCTAGACTGTCAGGCAATGAGATTATTCTTGGATGGCTGAAACATTTTGGGGAATATTCAGAAAGAAATGGGTTGAATTGGGCAAGTAATGAACATTTGGGCATGTGATCTGTAGTCAGGTGATTGCAGCACATAGCAGGGCTGTCTCTGGGGAATTAAGTGTAGAATAGGGTTTCAGACTACTCTTTTTTAGGGTTTCTATTTTGGCAAAAAGAGGGACAGAAGATCAGTATACCAATTTACATAGTGGGCATGAGCAATGGGTTGATAATTGATGCATCTGCGGCTAGCCGCAGATGCTCCAATTGGTCACTAATTGCCATATGAAAACCCATTCCAATGGGTCACTCTCCAACGCATCTGCAGCTAGCTACAGGTGCGTCAATTGGTCTATAATTGGAGATAACACTATATAATTTGGAGGGTTACCTTCCAATGGTAATAACAAAAAAGGGCAGTAGTTCCCCTTATACTTTTTTAAATAAGGATTCAGTCCCATTATGGCAATACTAGGGAGTGGCACCCTGCACCACATACCCCCAGATCAGGATGGGACTCCATTCAAAAAAGGAAATTTGAGGCCCTCATAATGGTAAGTGGATGAACACCTGAAACAAATTTAAAACAGCCAATCACTTGTCGGGTGGCCTAATGATAATCAGTGAATAGACTTAGAGGGGTGAGTCATGATGAATCACCCAATGATCATCAAGCCAAATTAATTGGGTAAAACCAATTATAAATAGAGGCGTCCTGAATGGTTCTCCTTAGTTAAAAATGTTATTATCTTCTGCTGCTTGCTGCGTCTGCAAATTATCTGCCTCCTTACAGGCTGCATTGCCTGCTCTTTGTCAAGAAAAGCTTGAGGCCCTTGAACAGGGGGGTGGGCTCCTCAGTGGAACGGGAAGAACACATCTTGGAGGACCTCCCAGAGGAGGACCACAAAATTGTACAGGCCCCATTAACGTCTGTAGCCTTTGCCATTGCGCCCAGTTGGGTGCACAATGCCGAGGGGCGCCAATGCCTCCTACTGGACAAGGAGGATGACAAGTTCAAAGCTACCCAGTCCAAAACGCCCAAGCCTTTAGGGCCTGAGGCTCAAGAAGGATCAAGTTTGTAATTTGACCCTAAAGATTGCAGCCCCCCCAAGTTGCCCTGCTTCCCCAGCTACTCAGCGCCAATGTCTTTGTGACCTGGCCCGCAGGGCAGAGGTGACCTTGCCAACCCACAACAAACAGGCCTTACAGGAGGTGATGGCCCAGGCTGCCCGCAACGCAGCTGCCGTGCAAGCAGCTTCCAAGGATCTTGTTGACAAGCAGCGGCATGTAGCTCTGGAGGCAGCAGATTGTTTGGGTGCAGATAATCCTGTTGAGGACACCCTGGTCCCTTGGGTGGCCATCAAAGAGAATTTTGCTAACATGGGGCTAGATAACATGACTATAATCCATCACGCACCTGATTGTTCCAAGCGAATCCTTGGCCCCTACAGCCAGATGGCTATTAACACGGTCTGACTTGACAAACAGTTTGAAAACAACTACCAGGAAGTTAGGGCCATCCTTCAGGTCAAGCCCATGGCGCAGATCCTGGAGCTAGTTTGGAATGAGGATTCAGTGTGGTTCCAGAACTCCTTGGTGAATGCCTACACACGTGTGCTTCCAGTGGGGCGCCTTCCTTCCTCGTCAAATCTTATTGACATCACACAGCTTGGGCTGGGATGTCAGGTGGCCAGGCCTGTTACCGCCTGGGTAGGTCACTTGGTGGAGAACACCATGGCTATTAACACCTGTCATGCCCTTTTGTTCACCTTAACGGAATTTTCCCAACCTATTGCAACTTGTCCTTGTAAGATGGCAGACGTCACCTTTGCCCAAAACGCCCTGATCTCGGCAGTTGAGACTTGGGGAGTTGAACAGGACATTTGCCCTATCCTTTTGTATCATGGGTTTGATGGAGCCTCTCAGAGCCGGTGTTATTGCCTGTTTGCCAATTGGGTTGGGGATTTGGACCCTAACTTGTACCATCAGCAGGTGCAAGCTATCATCACTCTGGGCCTGTCCTTCAACCTTTCAAATTGAGCTAACCTGTCCCGCAAGAAGGTGGCCACTTCCATTGACAGCATGCAGGCCCAGCTTACTACAGGTTGCCCTGCCAAGGGATTCAAGTTGTATGAATACATAATTCAAGACACGCTCATCCTGGCCGCCATCTACACCAGCCATCATCCTCCCGAGAAGTGCTGCATGTACAATTGGATGCTTCAGGCTCCAATCAGAAACCAAGTAGCTGCTTAAAACAATGACTGCATGTTCCCTTTCTTTGTGGCTGCCAAGGTCACTAATCACTATATGGGGTTCATGACCCCTCATCCACTGCAGGAATAAATCCTTTTGCTTTTCCATATTTTTTTATATTTATTTATTCATCATCATCATTTTTTTCCTCTGGGATAAGTCCCTTTTTATTTATGCAGACTATACCAATAATTGGTCTCTTCAGCCTGATCCTATGAAGGGGTAGTAGGATACCTTGCTTCATCAATTTTCTATATTCCTACGTAATGTTTCCTCTGCTGCCCTATATAGAAGAGATAATAGCAAGGCCAGCAGGGGTTGTGTAAAGCCACATGGCTTTACTGAGGGTTGCCTGTGTAGGCAGAAGTTGGCAAGGGGCAAGGAGACTCCTTGTCAACTACAGGAGCTGCTTTCATGAACTTGGAATGCACTCTCTGATAAGTTTGACCAGAGCCAATATGTCAAACTGTATATGCATCAAAACTACTCTTCTCAATTACCACAAATGGTCCTGAGAATATTGGGATGAGCTTGTGGGGACGTCCAGAAGTCTGAGCCCTGGAGATGAGTATGTGTTGGCCAATCTCAAAAGAAGCCAGCTTGGGACAATGCTTTATGTCACAGGCAAACACAGCACATCAATTTTTCCCCATAGTGTTATATGCTTCATGATGCAGAGTTATTAGCCGTTTAGTGAGGGCTCTCAGGTGGTCATCTGGGGATCTACCTGGTTCCAATTGATAAGTTGCTAGGAGCCCAGGTAGGGAGGGTTGTTGTCTATAAACCATCTGGAAGGGGGAGCAACCAGTAGCGGTGTGATTAGTTACTTGGTACGCTATAAGTGCCAAGGGGACTAGAGTATCCCAAGACAATCCTGAATCTAACATGAGCTTTTTGAGGATAGTCTTGAGGGTGCCATTGACTCATTAAACAGAGCTATTTGTTTCTGGGTGATACAGAGTAGATTTTGTGTCCTTAATTTCCATGACCTCGTTTAATTCAGCCAGAAGTTTGCTGGTAAAGTTAGTTCCATTATCCGTCAAGATGGTGTGTGGACATCCATGATTGGTAATGATATGTGATAGAAAAAATCAGGCAGTGTACTTGGCCATAGGGGCAGGAATAGCCTTGACTTTGACCCATTTGCTGAAATGGTCAATGGCTACAATAAGATATCTATTCCCACAACTAGTCTTATTTGGGCCTAATGGTCCTACCACATCAATACTAACTGTGTGAAACACATGGGTAGGGGGATGTAGTCTATAGCTAGTGGCCTTGGGTAGGGGGCGGTACTTGGAGCAAGTCATGAAACTTCAACAATATTCTAATATGTCAGTGTACATACCTTCCCAATAACAATGTGATGCAAGTGTTGCCATCATGCGTTTTTTGCCTGCATGCCCAGTGGCTAGGCTGTGAAATTGTTGTGATATAGCTAGCCGCCAAGAGGGGCAAATGTATGGCAGTTGATGTCCCTTAACTTCCTTATATAGACAGCCATCTCTAATTGTGGTGTTATAAGCAAGTTTGGCTAGGGTTTTCTGAGCCTCAGGAGGGATACTATCCCATTTGGAGGAAAAAGGAATAAGATTAAACAGGGCGTCTCCTTCAGGGGTGAGGGCTGCTACTAGTGGAAGTCTAGATAATCCATCAGCGTTGGCGTGCTTGGCTCCAGGGCGGTGTACAAGTTTGTAGTTGTATGCCTGCAATCTCACTGCCCAGCGAGCCAATCTCTCTTTGGGGTCCTTTAGGTTAGCTAGTCACTTCAGGGAGGAATGATCAGTCACAACCTTGAAGTGGGACCCATACAGGTAGGGACGGCACTCTTCAATACCATATAAGACTTCTAGGCACTCCCATTCATTTACTGAGTATTTTTGTTCATGGACATTCAGGGTTCTAGAGAAATATCCAACAGGGTGATTGTGGCCTTCATCATCCAATTGCGCAAAGACCACTCCTACTGCTACTAAGCTGGCATCTGTGTACAGAATAAACTCTTTAGATAAATTGAGATATTCCAAACCAGGGATTCTACTAAAGCTTGCTTGAGCGCCTTGAACCCAATTTGGCAATCATGATCCTATAAAAATTCTATGTCCTTTTTTAGGAGGCAAAAAAGGGGCTGATCCAGATTGACAAATGCTTCTATAAAACGGCGATAGTAACCAACCATGCTGAGGAAGCATTGTAGATCCTTGACAGTGGTGGGGGCAGCAAGTTTAGAGATAGCTGTTACCTTGGCTGGGATAGGAGCAATGCCTTTCTTATTGATGACATGGCCTAGGAACTCAAGGTTTTCCTTAAAGAATTGACACTTCTTTGGCTTGAGTTTCATCCCTATCTTGTCTAGCCTGATGAAGACCTGTTCTAGGTTTCTAAGATGATCCTCAACGCTTTTTGAGTACACATTGATGTCATCCAAAGATACAAGGACACAGATGGACTTTAGGTCTTAGAAGGTGGTGTCCATAAGCCTTTGGAAGGTGGCCGGGGCATTGGCTAGTCCTTGCAGCATCCAGATTGGTTGGTACAGACCATCCACAGTCATAATGGCACATTTCTCCTGGTCTTCAACTTTCATAGGTATCTGCCAGTAGCCTGCTATGAGATCCATGGCTGAAAAGAACTGCGCGCCTCCCAGCTTGTCCAGGGTGTCATTGATCTGAGGTAAGGGATACCTATCTTTCTTGGAGATGGCATTCAACTTCCTGTAGTCAATTACCACTTGATTGGTTCCATCTTTCTTTTTTATCAGGAGCAGAGGACTGGCCCAGGGACTATTGGATGGTACTAAGACTCCTCCTTCCAATAATTTGTCAACTTCCTGTTGGATTATCTAATTAGCCACGGGGAACAACGGCACACAGTCTGGAATAGGGGCTGTGCTTCCACTGTGTTGACTTTATGAAAGCAGTTATTGGCACAACTCAGATTGGCGTTAGAGTTGGAAAAAAGGTGCTTGTACTTCTTGATGAGCTCCAGAAACTGTTCCTTCTGTTGTGAGTCTATGTCCCCAATTTGTTTGTCTTGTAGGATGGGTGCTATTAGGTCATGACCAGGGTTTGGTAATCCTAGCTCATACAGCAATCTAATGGAATAGGCAGAGGAAATAGATTTATTTGAGGCAATTTTTAGGAAGGCTACCCCAGAGTTGCAACCAATTTCTAGAGTAGAGAAGTGAGGGTTGGCCACCAGGATAATGCGCTCATCAGTGCTCTCCCCTGGGATGAGATGGGTTGCAACCATGGGCAGCCCGGGACTTGGAAAACCTAGTGCCAATATTTCCCCATGCAACCCTTTAGGTATGCGTAGCTTGATACCTGCTCCTATGATGGCTTGGGATTTAGGAGGAATATTTACACTGTCCTTTGATTGAATCAGGATAGGGTCTTTGTAGCAAATGGTGTTTGGTAGCTTGCTTATTCAAGTCAAGGTGGTTTCAGAGGGGATCCCTATCATCCTAGATGGGCAGGCCAGCAGGATGCATCCTCTAGGGTTCATGCCTTTGGGAGGGACTCTAGGACGGCCATCTGGTGTCAGGAGGGGGAATTCCTGGTCTAGAAGGTGGAACATACCAGTCTTATGATCTATGGTGGTCTCAAACTGGTCCATAAAGGAGGAACCAATCAATACGTTCTATTTCTTGGCTTCCAGGACTATAGCCAGGCAGGTGACCACAGTATCCCTGAACTTCAAAGGGACCAAAGAGTACGCGTCTTTGGATCTGGAAGGATTGTTGCCTGCTATAACAAAGGTTCTATTGCACTCAAAGTATTGTGGGAAACAAAGTCTACAGGTGAATTGAAGGATAGGATTAAGGTTGGTGCACTGCTATCCAGGACAGCACAAATTGGGATGCAAAATACCTCAGTTTGTACCCATGTGCTTGAACCAACCAAGAGGCCATTTCCGCCTTTTACCGGGCAGACAAGGGAGGTGCTGTAAAATATGCAGCCTGGGTGCTGATTTCTACAAATAGTTAGTCTACTACTTCTTTATCTTAATACTATACCTGTTGTGGTATAGTGACAGCCTGGGTAAGGACAGAAGAATATAAGAAGATAATAAGACAAAACTGGTGTTTATTTAGATAGTATCACACTTATATAGTGTGAGGCAGGGGGATTGCCACCAGAGGCAGGAAGGCACAGACAGGAGGACTTCCCTAATGGAGGAGAGTGGATTGGCACAGCAGAAAGTCCCATGCAAGAGAACAATTGCTTCAATGCGGCTTTCATTAAGGAGGTAGATATAAATAATTTTGTTGTTTTATTTATAATTGCAGAAGTAAAGCCTGTGCCTTGTGCGCGTTTGAAAGGTAAATCAAACACCTGTTTTAGAGGCGTTTTAAACGTCTTTATCCCTAGTAAAATCAGGATGTAATAGCACAATTGCGCAACTGTTCTATTGCTCAATTCCTAGATAGACAACTTAATGTCTAATCCATTCAATCTGCTACAGGGGGGTCATTTACCAGCTTGTTGATGGCTTTCTGTAGGGTGGGAAGGATGTGGACAATATCACTCAACACAGTAGTGATTACAGTTTTTGAAAGGGCTTTGGTTATGTTGCTGATAGTGGGGTGGGTTTTCTGGAGGTTCTGAGCCTGGAGGATGTATGGCAAGGCGGGATCAACCTTCAAGGAGTTTATTTTGTGGGGGGTACCTCCTTGTGGGCTGAGGCTTTTGTGCGTGTGTGATTGGCCACGGCCATTATTAATGAGTTGGGCTAGGGGGATCAGGAGGGACCTTTTTACTAGGTGGAGACACATTGGTCCCATGTGCTCTGCTTAGTAGTTTTTTGGCCCTTCCAAGGCACTATCCTCTTGCAATGTGTTGGGCAAGGCGTGTACACTGGGTTTTGAGTCAGCAGGCTCTTCTTTCACGTCTAGTTGGCAGTGTGGGCAGTTCCTTGCAAAGTGTCCTTTTTGTCCACACTTAAAGCATTCTTGTTCTTCCATGGGTTGTCTTTCTGCATAGAGAACTCCGTCATTGTCCTCTTCATAATCCTCCACTACATTCATTATCCGGTGGGAGGGATACACAGGGCGTGGGACCTGGCATAGGGTGTGTTGTTGGAGGAAGGCAGTTATGCAAAGCACTGCTTGGGTTGAAGTAGGTGTCAAAAGCTGTGGGTGGAATACAGAAAAGTGTGGGAAGGGGCAGATTACATGGAGAAGAGCTGTTACTGCTTCTTGGGGGGTCAGGAAGTTGATAGACATTAGGGTTTGAGCCTCAACCCTAAATCTTCTACTAAATTCTGGAAGCAACTCATCTTTCTTCATAGAGATAGTCAAGAAATTGGCCTTCTTGTCTTCTAGCTTTTTGGGGGAATCATAAGTATCTTCAAGGATATTTTTAATTTCCTTGTAAGACCCCCCTCCACTAAGAGAGGCAATCACAATAGAGAAGGCAGTTTTGTCCAGGCTATTCAACAGTTTAGCGCAGGCAACTGGCTCTGGGCTATCCCTGGTCATAAGCTCAAACCATTTGAGAAAGACATGAATATTGATGAGTCCTCCTGGTTTGAACTTGGTGTTTAGCTTGAGACTGGGGCCAGAGCTTGCATAAGAGTCCCATGAAGGCAGGCCAGGGTCAGAAGGGGCTGGGTCTGGAGGTCCGTAGAGCGGCCCTGGTGGTCCTGAGGGTTGGCCTGGTGGGGGTCCCAGTGGCCCTGGGGGTCCTCCAGAGAAAGTTCTAGGATAGCCTCAAGGTGAAAGTAACAGCTCAGCAAGGGTGTAAGCCCCACAGGGGTAACTTGGCTGAAAGAAAGACCCCTCTTGTGGATATGGTTGGGGGTTAGGGCCTGAGTACCTGGAAGGGAGAAGCCACCAAGGGTATGGTTGAGGATGTGAGTTTCCAGGATTTGGGGGGTCTCCCACCGTGAAGTTGCAGGGTCTGCCCTAGGATCATTAGCAGGGGCCAGTGATGGAGTGTTGGGGGGATGTTCCCTGGGAGTCTGATTGGCAGCAGTTGGTACTGAGGTGGGGCCAGGGGTCAAGATGTCTGGGATAGGCAAGAAAGAGGTTGAAATTGGGGTGGGGACCCCTTGAGTGGCCCAGGGGAAACTTTGATATGTCTCTCCAGCTGGGTGAGTACTGAACAAGGCCGTCATGGTTTCTACTGACTTGAGAACAGAACACACCACTTCTTTCAAGGCTGAGGCCAAGGCGGATATTGGGCTTGGTTGAGTGCTACCCAATCCTCCTAGGTTCATTGAGCCAAATCTTTTGGTCAGGTTAGAGATCAGCAACTGTAGGCTAGCGTCCTTCTCCTTAAGAGTGGAGAGTTCCTTGTTGTAAGTGGAGGCATGTGTTTCCTGCTTCTGAGTCAGGACAGTCAGCTCCTGTTGGACGCGCTTAAGTTGGGTTGTCAATTGTTGGATGAGGCCAAGGTGTTTGGTCTGGTTGGCCTCAGTTTCTGCCTTGAAGGCAGCCTGGTCCAACTGAAGTGCTTCTACCTTAGCATAGGTTGCGTTGCCATCAGTTCCCACAACGTCCAGGTCTTCCCTGTTTGCACAAGATCATTTTGAAGTAAGTTGGGGTCGTTCTTCAGGACCTCTAGGTCATCCTGAGTCTGGTTGACTCTAGATGCAGCATTCCCACCCACTGGTTGCAAGCCTCTCGGATATCTGTTAGCTGGGCCTGAATGTCACTGATGTCTACGTCATGTTGGTTGGAGTGGCCTTTAAGGTTGGCCACTTCTTCAACCAAGGGTTGAATTACTTGCTGTTGAAGGGCAAAGTGGTCTTCATTTATCTGTTGAGAAATGATCACAGTGTCTGAGTGCATGGCTCACAGAACCTCATGCTTGTGTCTGATCTGGTGAAGTTGGTCTTGAAGGGGGTTTACCGCTGACTCAGTATAGTCCCTTAGTTGGTTCAAAGCCGTGATGGTCTGTTCACTGCTGATATGTTGTTGCTCCAGCCAGTTTACCGGCGCAGTTACCATAGGGTGGTTAAATTGGATCAGATAGGCCTTGATACTCTGGGTATTGTCTAAGCAGTGGAGGTGAGAATATCCCCATTCTTGCTCAGAAACTGGCAGACATGTTCCATATCTAATATGGTGGGGTCATCAGAGGGGCCAGGGTGAGAAACTTGGTGCATTGGTAGAGGGGGAGCACTGGGGATGGACTGGTAGGATGGAGGAGCAGTGGGGACAGGAAGAGGCTCTATACGTGAGACAAACAGGGTACAGGAGCTAGTTTGTTTGAGGGCCTGACGTCTTTGGGGAGGGGGCGCAGGATTTCCAGACAGAGCCCTAGGGTGGCAATGGTCTCCACTTGATGTGGATGACTGGGATAGAGTCTGAGGAAGATTGGCGGGAGGTTCTTCATCTACCTCAAAGAAGTCCTTTACAGGGTCCTTGTCTGAGGCAGAGGAGGGGCTTTGCGGGCGGACTGAGGCTGGGCACCATCTTATGGGCTTGTCAGCTTGAGGAACGGAAGGGACAGAGGAAGGTGGGCAAGGTCTAGGTTGGGCTCGTGGGGGAAGGTCAGAGATTGGGGAAGCAGGTTCCTCAACCTCTATAGGCAGTTGGGGAGATCCTGTGCTAGGGGCAGCTTGACCCTCAGGGTGGGGGAACAGCGTGGGCGGTCCATGGTTTTGGAGTCACAGGTTTGGTCCCTAGACTAGAGGTCTCTGGCAGCGGTACAACAGGCAGTGGCAGACACCCCTGTAGTGAGCACCAGAAAATGTGGTGCTCAATGGTTGTAGGGATGGTTTGAGAGTAGCTGAGCAACTGGAAACACAAAAGGACTAATATCTTCTTACTCAAAAGAACCTCTAATTTTGGGCTCTGCAAGTAGTCTAAGATTTGTAAGTCAATTGTTGTGTTGGTGTATAATTCTTGTTTATTGGGGACCTCTTGGGGGTCTTTTTATAATTGGAGGGGAGGAGGAAAAAGAAAGGGTAAGTCATGCTGACTAGGGTCAAGACTGTAAGGCAATGAGCTTATTCTTGGATGACTGAAACATTTTGGGGAATATTAAGAAAGAAATGGGTTGGATTGGGCAAGAGATGAACATTTGGGCATGTGATCTGTAGTCAGGTGGTTGCAGCACATAGTAGGGCTGTCTCTGGGGAATTGAGTGTAGAATAGGGTTTTAGACTACTCTTTTTTAGGGTTCCCATTTTGGTAAAAAGAGGGGCAGAAGATCAGTATACCAATTTACTTAGTGGGCACAAGCAATGGGTCAATAATTGATGCATCTGTGGCTAGCTGCAGATGCGTCAATGGGTTGTTAATTGCCATATAATAAACCTCTTTTGATGGGTCACCAATTGATGCATCTGTAGCTAGCCGCAGATGCTCCAATTGATCACTAATTGGCATATGAAAACCCATTCCAATGGGTCACTCTCCAACATATCTGTGGTAAGCCGCAGGTGCATCAATTGATCTATAATTGGAGACAACACTATGTAATTTGGAGGGTTACCTTCCAATGGTAATAACAAAAAAGGGCAGCAGTTCCCCTTATACTTTTTTTAAATAAGGATTCAGTCCCATTATGGCAATACTAGGGAGTGGCACCCTGCACCACAACATTGCAACATGTTGGTACTAATTTACCAGGTATAGGAGAAGTTTCTCCCCCCAAAAAAGATAGCCCTGATGTTGCAACAAACCAAACTTCTAAAAATTTGGATAGCCATTCAACTTCTGACTTAACTTGAACTATCACCAAATTTGAGAAACTACTTATAAGCAATATCTGGATGTAATCTTATCAATGACAAAATATAGTAATCCATCTATAATTTAAAAATAGGACCAGTCACATGATACCAAAAATTAAATTTGAGAGACTCCTTTCTACAAGCCACCCCCTGGTGACCTATCACAGGGTATAATACCCTTTTCTTCTCTTATAATAAATATTATCTTAAGCCAATTTATTTGTCTTTGCTTTTAAGTAGCTGTATCCTAAAGCACATTTACAACACTTAAAGCTTTTTGAAGCTGTTGATGATTGATCATAAATGATGTTCAGCAAAATGAATAGTTAATCACATAACTTAACAGGGCAAAATTATAAGCAGTCAGTATACAATGATTAAATGTGATATGATTGTTTTAGGAATTTTCTGCTAGCAGATCTGTGCTGATCCTTCAGCCAGGTCCAATTGGCATTCCCTGTTTAAGTGGATATAAATCTGGTATCAATTAATAGCTATAGGTATTTAGTACCAGTAAGACCCCCAGTTAACAGTAATCCAATACCTGAATTGCAATAAGTCTAAAGGGATTAGGTGTCAGAAAATATGGCCCAATTGTTGCCAGAAAATCCTGGGATGTATGACTTTTAGTGAGGTAGGTGGCTTGGGATAAAAAATAGTCAACATTAAATTCAGTTAAGTTGTATATAAGAAGATATCCATGTTATTCCAAACAAGAAGAACCTTTGTAGTCAATGTAATGATCAGGTACTAATTAGGTGGCTCTGATGCACATCTAACCAGTTTATGCCAAGAGGCCATCTATACAGGAGAAGGCATGGTCCTACTCTTCCAATACATCATAACCTCTGTTTCAATCAACCTTTTTCTTAATTCAGCTTATTAGGATCACATTAGAGACCAGAAGAACATGACCAGATAGAGGGCAAACGCACACAGCCAGAGTGGAATTTATAGTATCACTTAAGGACTTCACAGATAACCTTTATTGTAAGGTCTTGTCCATAATGGTGCAAGGTTATAGACTAGAGCGTGTAAGGTATTAGGATTCAAATTTAAAAGAATATGAGAACTTTTGAACTGTCTGTAAGATAATCTTACAGGAACCTGCTAAAAACATATATTGTGTCACAAATGGAGTAATAGAGTATAAGAACCCTAAGCAAAGAAGATAAAATAAAGTGTTCAATAGTGAAAAATTTGTAACTAAGGGAATATCAATATTAGGATATTCTCCATCAGCAAATCAATACATATAACTATTGAAAGATTCCTTAAGGGAAAAAACAGATACAACAAGCCTAAGGCTTGTTGTTTTACAAATTCCATTGGATTTTAAGGAAAGAAAAAGCTAAACTAAAAAAATGAATTAAAAAGTACAAAATTCTTAAAATTATAAATCTGAAGTTAAAAATTGTAAAAGGTCAAAGGGAATAAATCACTTAGAACTTTGGCTTGAAGCCTACTCTTCAAAAGCTCTTTATTTATAAAAGAAAAGCCTTTTCTGTTGAAGATTGATAGGCAGGAAGGAAGCAGCCAAGAAGAGGAGCAACTGGAAAAGTTTGGAGTACCAGAAATAAAGAAAAGGGGAAACAGAAGCCAGTGTTGTAAGCAGATCAGCAATGTAAAACTGGCGGAGCAGCAACAACACAAGCAGGAGTTCAAACGGTGAGGATAAAATGAAAACTTTCTAACTTTAAAGTAGAAATATATATAAAAGTAATAGCAGGCAACAGAGCAAACAACAACAATTCAAATGCAAATAGCATCAAAAACAAGGTAATAAACTTAAAATACTTAAATATTAACTTTCAATTCAAAATTTCAAATATTAAAATACAGAAAGATAAAAACCAAACAAAAACACTAAATATGATAACTTTAAAGAGCCTGCTCTTTGGGGCAGGGCATGACATTACCCCCTCCAGATCCAAGCTCAGGATGTGCTTGGATATAAGACTCAATGGCATCAGGACAGTTTCCAAGATTAGACAATGGCTCCCAAGAGCTCTCCTCAACGGAATATCCCTTCCAAAGAACCAAGTATTGGAGTTTACCATAGTGGTAACAAAGGTTGATAATGGAGTCAACCTCATATTTAGGGGTTCCTTGGACCATGTAAGGAGGAGGTGCTTCATTGTTCTGATGAGAAGGAGGAGGAGAAGTCTGAGTTTGAGGAGGAACACATGGAATATATCATTAATGCAATACCCTAGAGGAAGTTGGATATGGTATGCAACCTTCCCAACTCTTTCTGTTACAAGAAAAGGCCCTATGAACCAAGGGCCAAGTTTATGGGAAGGCCATCTGATAGGAAGATTCTTTGTATTTAGATATACAAGATTTCTGACCTGGATACCATTTCCTTTCCTGACAATGACAGTTGGCCTGGACCTTGTAAACCCTGATAGCCTTAGAGAGATTCTCCTTTAAGGAATTCTGGATGAGTTTTAGCTGGACAAGAAACTCCTTGGCTAAAGAGGAACAGACAGAGGAGGTGACAGAAGGGACAAAGTCAGGAGTATAGCCTAAATTTGCCATGAACAGAGTCATCTTGGTAGAGGGATGGGGAGTAGAATTGTAGAAATACTGGGCCAAAGGTAGGTGAGAAGCCCAATTGTCTTGTTGTTTGTTGGAAAAACAGCAAAGGAAACATTCTAGTATCTGATTTGTACGTTCAGTTTGCCCATCAGACTGGGGATGATAAGAGGTGCTAAGAGAAAGGTGGACACCTAGCTGAGTCATAAACTCCTTCCAGAACAGGGAAAGGAATTGTGGTCCACAGTCAGAGATAATATCTCTTGGATTACCATGGTGGATGAAGACGTTCTTAACAAAGAGAGAAGCAGTCTGCTTTGCAGTAATATTAGAATTACAGGGAGCAAATATAGCCTGCTTTGAGAATCTGTCTGCAATGACCAGTATGGCGTCAAAACCTTTGGACTGGGGAAGCTGGACAATATTATTCAAAGAGACAGACTTCCAAGGACCTTCAGGGACAGGAAGAGGACATAGAAGACCTACAGGTTTCTGGGTGGAGTGTTTGCTTCTCTGGCAAACTAGGCAACTACTGACGTATGAATTGATAAAGGTGGACATCTTTGGCCACCAAAAGTGATTGCAGAGTTTAGAAAGGGTTTTCTTATATTCAGAGTGGCCTGCAGCAAGGGACTCATGGAACGTGATAGTTAGAAGCTGCTGAAGGTCTAGAGAAGGAATTACCAAAAGGTTGTTGAAGTATGACACACCATCTAGCAGAGAGAAGATAGGATTTGTTCCTGTCTTATTGTTTGTAAGTGCGTCAATGATCTAAGACAAGGCTTTTTTGGAAAGCTGGGATTTGTGGATTTTCTTCAGTATATCAGGGGTTGTAGTACTGATAACATTAAGTTTGAGAAAGCTCTCAGGTGGAAGGACCATCTTGGTGTTAAGGAGTTTGTAGTCTTTTTCAACATCAGATGATGAAGGATGACAACTAAGCGCGTCAGGTAGGGTATTGAGTACACCTTTCTTGCACACAAGCTTGAAGCAGAAATTTGACAGCTCCAGTACCCATCTAGTGTATATTTGGGAAATGCGGTGTGACTTGGTGAAGTAAAGCAAGTTCTTATGTTCCTTGTAAATGAGGAAAGGCTTGTTGAGTCCCTCAAGGTAGCAACGCCAATGCTTGAGTGTTTTGATGATGGCAAGAAGTTCCTTGTTGTATACAGGGTAGTTTTGTTCAGCTGGAAGGTGTTTTTGAGAGAAGTATGCAACAGGATTTTGCATCCCATCCCCCCAAGCTGAAGGAGAACACCGCCAACAGCATAGTTGCTGGCATCAGTCTCAACTGAGAAGGGTTTGGAAGGATCAGGCATCAGGAGGACAGGTGTGGAGACAAAGACGGCTTTTGTAGCCTCAAACACGAGCTGGGCCTCAGGTGTCCAGACAAAGGGAACAGAAGGATAAGTGAAGGTAGTGAGTGGCAAAACTAGAGAAGAAAAATTTACCACAAACTAATGGCAATAGTTTGCCAATCCAAGGAAACCACAAAATTATGAGAAAGTCTTGGGAACAGGCCAGCTTTGGATATCATCCACCTTGCTAGGGGAGACGGCAAAACTGTTTTGGGTGACAACGTATCCTAGGAAATCAACCTCAGTGCAGAAAAATGAGCACTTATAAGATTTTGCAACAGGTTATAGTCTCAAAGTCTCTGGAGTACCTGGCAGATGTGGGCAACATGGTTGTCAATGGAAGAGGAGTATATGAGGATATTGTCAAGATAGACAACAACAAACTTGTTAAGGAAGAGAAGAGGTGCCTCATTCATTAAGGCCTAAAAAGTTGAAAGAGTGTTAGATAATCCAAAGGGCATTACATTGTACTCATATAACCCAAATGAGATAAAGAACACAGTCTTCTATTTGTGGCCAGGAGAGACTCTTATCTGGTTGAAAGCATTTCAGAGATCAATCTTGGTGTATACAGAACTACCAGCAGAGCAGTCAGTCAAAGCCTTGGCAGAAGGAATAGGGAATATATTCTTGATTGTGATCCCATTGAGGGCTCTATAGTCTATGCAAGGGCGCTTAGAGCCATTATATTTACTGACAAAGAAGATGGGGGAAGAACATGGAGAGGTAGATTGTGAGATGAAACCCTTGGAGAGTTCTCACTGATGTAGTTCTTTAGTAGATTGTTGTCTGAGTCAGAGAGAGGGATAAGCCTTCCCCAGGGGGGAGTGGTGCCTGACTTAAAGTTTATCTGAATATTGTAGGGCCTATGAGGAGGTAGCAGGTTACATTCTTCCTCACTAAAACAATCCTTGAAGTCAGAGTAGCAATAAGGTAATCCATCTTTGTCCTTGGCAGAAAGAGTATCCAGGATTGTACTAGAGATGGCAGTCAGGTTCAGTTTGGAGGGAGTTGAGCCAAGAGTACCAGGTACAAGGGATAAAAATTTGACAACATCATTGCATGTAAATGATATCTTGTTGTTTGGGTGATCAAATTTAAGAAAAGACTCTCTCAACCACGGGAATCCAAGGATGAATGGGAAGGATAAGTTAGGGGAAGAGTTACAAGTGACGCAAAATGGAGAGCCCTCCAAGTCAATGGTGACAGGTTGGAGGATAGGTGTGGTGCCAATGAGAGTGCTGTTTCTCACCTTAATGTCAAGAGATCCAAAAGCGGGTAGTCCAAGTAGTTTAGCGAGTTTCTCCTCAATAAAGTTGGCATTGGCGCCAGTGTCAAGAAGAGAGAGCACCTTGATCTTTCCCAAAGGTCCATGAATGATCACTAAGACAGTAGGTGACTTGGAAGTGTTGTTAAGGGAAAGTAAAGTGAGAGTGGAGGTCTTGTTGGCAAAGGGGGGACGTTTGGAGAGAGGGCAGGCTGGTAGAAGATAGTTCTTTGATCCACAGTAAGAGCAGAGGTTGTTGTTCCTTCTTCTAAGGACTTCATTGGCAGTAAGGTAAAAACCTCTCCCAGACTTTGGCTTGGTGCCAGGTGGAGGGGTTGAAGAAAGCGGGCCTTGTCTGGAACAAAAAACCAGGCTGCAAGGGATAGGTTAGAAGAAGGATGTGTTTTTGAGGAAAGGTATTTCTGGTTCCACTTAACCACTTCTCTGATAAGAGGTTCTAGCTCTTTGGGGAGCTTGTGGTGGACCGAAAATTCATGGAGCAATATGTTGAGGCCTATCTTGTAAAAGCTGCAAGCCTCAGTGTCAGAGGCTTGTAGTCTTGATTGAAGAGAGCAAAACTTCTGGTTGTATTTGCCAAGTGGAAGCAAACCTTGTGTGAGACCTGCAAACCAAGAAGTGGAGGGAGTGAACAACTCCTTGTCTTCTCCAGAGAAGGATAGGAGCAACTGACAAAGAGATCATAGTTCTGGAGGATACCTGGTTTGCATATTGAGTGAGAGCTAAACTAATCTCTGTAGTGACCAGTGAGCTTCTCCACAAGATAGAGGACCTTCTGGGAGTCAGTGGAGAACTCAGACCCGTAAGCAGTAAAGTGGGCCTGTGCATAAGCTAAAGTGTTAAAAATACTAGGCGGTGGTGAACTATGAGCTAAGGTATTGAGAACTAATGTTTGGTTGGTGTAGGTAGTAGGGGTATGCTCCTCCTTATTACAAAAAGCCTTATCATATAACCAACTAAGTAAAAAAACTACTAGAGATAACAAAATTACAATAATAATAGAGAGAAACAAGGCTAAAAAGATGATAGAAGAGATGGAAAAAGTATTGCCTGGGTCAATCCCATGGGAAGCCAAAATAATGTAAGGTCTTTCCCATAATGGTGCAAGGTTATAGACTAGAGCATGCAAGGCATTAGAATTCAAATTTAAAAGATATAAGAATGTAGGAACTGTCTGTAAGATAATCTTAAAGAAACCTGCTAAATTCCTATATTGTGTCACAAATGGAGTAATAGAGTGTAAGAACCCTAAGCAAAGAAGATAAAATAAAGTGCTCAATAGTGAACAATTTGTAACTAAGGGAATATCAATATTAGGATATTCTCCATCAGCAAATTGATACATATAACTATTGAAAGATTCCTTAAGGGAAAAAAACAGATAAAACAAGCCTAAGGCTTGTTGTTTGACAAGTTCCATTGGATTTTAAGGAAAGAAAAAGATGAACTAAAAAATGAATTAAAAAACAAAATTCCTAAAATTATAAATCTGAAGTTAAAAATTGTAAAAGGTTGAAGGGAAGAAATCACTTAGAATTTCAGCTTGAAGCCTACTCTTCAAAAGCTCTTTATTTATAGAAGAAAAGCCTTTTCTGTTGACAATTGATAGGCAGGAAGGAAGCAGCCAAGAAGAGGAGCAACTGGAGAAGTTTGGAGTAACAGAAACAAAGAAAAGGGGAAACAGAAGCCAGTGTTGTAAGCAGATCAGCAACGTAAAACTGGGGGAGCAGCAATGACACAAGCAGAAGTTTTGAAAGGTAAGTGATAGTTAAAATTTTATAGCTTTAAAGTATAAATATATATATAATAGTAGTAGTGAGCAACAGAGCAAACAACAACAACAACAATTCAAACGCAAATAGCATCAAAAACAAGGTAGTAAACTTAAAATACTTAAATATCAACTTTAAATTCAAAATTTCAAATATTAAAATACAGAAAGATAAAAACAAACAAAAATACTAAATATGATAACTTTAAAGAGCCTGCCCTTTGGGGCAGGGCATGGCATTTATCACAACCTTTTCAGAATAATTATACACCACCAGTCTAAGTTCTTATAAAAAAAGTGCAAAAAAACAGGTAATTCCTATTAACTCTCATAATTATCCTCTTTAACAGGACAGGTAGGGATTAAAGCCATCCAACTTTAACTAAAAGCTTGAATAACAAGTCTTAGACATGTAAGCAAAATCATAATTGCAAAAAGCTTTACAACTAGCTTCAAGGTCATCCAGAAAGAGGTTTATGTGATCAGGAGCTCTATCATATTTAGAGACCTCTCAGAATATCTCAAGAGGCAGTGTTCTGGTAAATGGATTATTTCAGAAGGCTTAAGGGTGGAGGAAATCTCCTAATAGTTTTTAAAAACTCCCCCCTCAGTGAAGAGATAAATATTACTTCTACCCTTAAGGATTGGCCCAAGCATCCCATGGATAAGTTCAATTCTAATCATAAATTTGGATAGCTATTCCAGAATTTTCAGAAGGAGAAGGGTTGATTTATCTCTAATTTTTATCATATTATCAAAAGAGGCTCACCTGATAAGAAAACTACTAAGCTTTATTACTGCCAGTAGAATGTCCCAAAGTTGACAGAGAATAAATAAAATGTGGCTGAGTATGAGAAGCATCTTGAAGAGGTTTTTACAATTTTTGCTCCTGCATAAATTAGTTTATTGAGTATTGGAATTGGAAATTTTGATAATAGATGAAATTAATGAAACAGATCTTGCTACCAACTGGGTCTTCTTAATGAGGAGCTGTCAGTAGGTTGAAAGCTTAGAGTAGATCAAGAGGAGGATTTTTTAATCCAGATGGCCATAGTACCAGTGGTTTTCAGTCATCAATAAGTTCACACAAGTACAAACAAGAAAGGTCTTGTGAGTAAAAAGAGTAGCTGAACTAGAGATGTTATACAAAGCTGCTAAAAGATAGAAAATAAAAGAGTATACTATCTTTCTAGAAAAGAAATATAAATATAAAGTTTGCCTTCTAAAACAACAGGAAAGGGTATATAGGGCTCAGGATGCCCTCTTATCAGTATAAGATCTGATGCTTCCAGCTCTTACTTGGAAGTATATCTGTTCCCCAGACTTTCAGTTTCAGCCCCCAGAGCTAGGCATATACACCTTTTGAGGTGTAGGATAACAACTCTTCCCAATTCCTCTCTTAATTCCTCAATGACAGAAATTTGGTATAACAAGGTGCCAGTAGACCTCTGGTTTATATTTGCTGCATCATTAAGAAAATAGACATATTGGATCTATAATAAATATGATCTTGACAGGATTTCATCCTTTGGAAGTAAAATAATACCATGAGCCCTTGCCCTGACACAGATGGCTGGTGGTGTCTCATATGGCTGAATATTCCAAGAACAAATCCTGAAAATATTGCTGCTTCTCTTAGTGGTGAAATCAACTGATTTTTAATAAAGGTTTATCCTGTTTTTTTTTTAATTCCTTATTATTTAGATTACTGTAGATTCAGAACCTGTTGGAAAAAATGTGGTACTGTCAAATTCTTTTGCGTAAAATCACTAACTTACTGGAATAGTTTTTCATCATTTTATATAAAAAGGAAGTTGTTCTGGGACAAAAATTACTCCATTAAGTTGGTGAGTTCATGAAAAATAATTTGACAGTCCTGCATTTTTCCCAGCAGGCTCTGAATCTACAGTATTGCCATTATTTCTAATATAAATTGCAGTTTGAAAAGAATTTTTATTATTGGAAGTATATAAGAAGTTAAATACTTTAATATTATACTAGCCAAATTAATATGTTATAATCAGCTGCTAAAATATGGTGGCAACTAAATAAATAGCTTTATTTATTGATATGGTACTTATAAGTATAGTAGCTCTATTTTTATATCATTGGTTTGTATTTTAATTTTAACACCTATATTTTTCTAACCAAAATTATAACTTTGGCAAATGTGGTTTAACTCAACTGTATGAATGAAAAGGTTACAATTGAACTATGGCCAAGTTGACATTTTTTTAATTTCCAAAAGTGGCTTTCTACTATAAGTAATATAATTTACTTGAAATTTTAAGTTTGGATAAATAACATTAAGTATTTTATATGGTTATAATGATTTTTAAGTTCAAATTTTCTTGAATATATTTTTAAAATTTTAAAGTGTTGACTTGACCACAGTTGAATTCTTGGGGCAGGAAGATTTTCCGTTGATTATTTTCCCGTCAACCGATCTTCTGTCAAATTTGATCTAACTAAAAATTTCTTCGTATGTAAAATATTTAACTTTGCAACAATAATAAATATAAAATACAAAATAAAAAAGTTTGTTCTATAAAAATTATTATATAAAAAATTAAAAAAATTATTTTATTTTCTGGCAGTGAATTTGATTTAATTGACTTTTAGAAAGGTAAAGATTTAAAATTACGACTCTTAAAGACTAAAAATTAAAATTAAAATTAATAATAGTTTTAAAGAATACCTTTTATTAGTAAATAGAGTAAATTTAAAAAAAAATTTATAGTAAAGCTAAAAAAGTAATTATGAAGAAAATTATAGTTGGATCAAATTTGACGGAAATTTAGTCGACGGGAAAATAATTGACAGAAAATCTTCCTATCCCGAATTCTCACTTTCAAATCCTCACTTTTTTGTTCATACAGTGAAGTTTACCACAGTTGCCATAATTTTTACAGTAAAAATTGATGATTTTTATTTCTTCTGTTCTTATTGTTTATAATAAAATTTATTATATAATTAAGATATGTGGAATTGTTTTTGGATAACATATGTATAGTGCTCATTTTTATAGTAATATTATTCAAAGTAAAAAGTATAGGTGGTTAAAATAGCGTTGGCATCAAGGTGGCAACATAATAAAAATCGAATTCGCACTGCTATTGTTGATATTATTACTATCTGCATGTGCACTGTTGCCAGGGTTCCCATCGCTCAAAGGTTAACTTTAGCTTTATTAAAGTAATAAACCATACCGTTCAATTTATGGCATGCTCCTGCTCAGATATAGTATCTATCTTTCCAAACGCTTTTGAATCCCTTTTAAGAATTTAGAATAAGATTTTAGGTTTTCTAATATATCCGTTGAATAGTAACTGACATTCGTTAGTCCGTGTTCACAAATGATTTAAAGAAGCCACGAGATATTTCTACCGTGCATATGTTATATTAACAAAGAGGTATAAATACAAGGGTGCTTCATTAAATAATTTATCAAACATGAAATTCACTGCATTCATTATTTCAAGCATCCTGGCTACACCTGTCCCCTACTATGCCACTGAAGTCGATTCTGTTGGACAGGAGAAATCAGCCAATAGCTACAAAAATGCCTATAACCCCAAAGAGCAAGGAGTTGATGAGAATAAGGCTGCATATGGCGATGTCAGAGCCATCGGCGACAACAGACAGGCTTATAGCCCCAAAGAGCAAGTTTCTGGCGAGAACAGAGCTGCTTATGGAAATTTCAAGTCTATCGGCGATGTAAAATCAGGTGGTGGTGAAAACAAACAAGCATATGGTGATGTCAAATCCATTGATGACATAAATGTTGATATTGACTACACTGAAGAGTGGAATCCTGTTGCCATTAATGAAGAATGGGAATTCAACGATGAAACCAACTTGGAAGACAAGAACGGAAACCAAGGCTATAGTAGTGGAATGGTTCAAGACTGGGATACTTCAACCAAACAAATCAGCCATGAAAACGAAGACTGGGATGGCATGAACCGTGACAACCAAGAATGGAGCTACATGCCCAATAATAACCAAGGCTGGAAAGAAGGACAAGCATGGAAAGACATGAACAACAACATCCGAGCTTGGAACAGCATGCAAAATGTAAAGGAAGAAGCCAATAAGATGGATCGCAATGAATGGGGCTCCACTCGCCAACGCAACGGGAAGATGTTCCAGCGCCATGCAATTGTCTGCCGCCAAAAATACTAAATATATCATCTGAATAAATATTGGCATTTTTAATATTATATTTATCAATGTTGAAGTTGAATTTATAGCAATTGCCTGTAGCTAAACTTTTACTCTTCTATTCAGGCTAACTCACAATAAATCAACAATAAAAATTGTTTTAATGTTTTTTTATAAAATATCGATTGATCAAAATACCTAACAGGATTACTTTATAATATACATTTTGAGAGATTAGAATTTATTCAATCAAAAAATGTATTTAATTCAGTTTCACTTTTCAATCCAATTATCACAAGACTTATTGTATCACTTATAAATCACTAATAAAATTACCAAATGATATATATTCCTTCTGGTAAACAAATGGGTACTTAAGGCAACTGTGACAAAACCAACTCCCTGGCAGTCAACTGTTAAGTAGAGTGAGAATTTGGTTTTTGGCTAGTTGACTCCTGGAAGTTGACATTTTTTAACTAACAGTACTTGATGCGCAGAAAATTTTAACATAAAATAATCTATAATGTTGTCAAGGGTCTGGATGTACAAGCATTCTGGCTACCGCCAACCTACTTAACATCCAGCCATTGCCCAATTTAGTCCCCTTCCAATATACAGTTTGACATACCGGGAATGGTAACCAAGCAATATCACCTGACTGTCCAAGTATCCCATGGCTCTAACCCATCTAGCACATGACCAACCCCTAGGTTTGATCCAACTAAATCCCCGCCACAGTCAAGTCTATATAAGTCTAAAGTATTATCCAATAAAATATACTTCTCTTCTTTTTTAATTCCATATTTGAAGCTTCCCCAAAAGGCGCTCCTTATCAATGTTATAGTATGCTAGAAACTCAGAGAACTCAAAAATGCAATAAAAATTTATACTCTAGCCAATAAAAATAAGGAGAAATAGGCCATTATTTCTCATTTAGCTGTGTCAAGGTTTTTGGGTCTGGAAAATTATTATTTTATTATTATGGCAATATGAAGACATCTTATGAAAATTTTGATATGGGGTTAATCTTTATAGCAATGGATGTGCATCAAATTGATGGTGTGGTGTTGTAATGACTGGCATATTCCCATTTGTGTCACTGTAGGCAATTAAAAGAAGGATTATCTCTTTGTTAGATGGGATGTCAGCAGCTTTGGAAGGGGGTGGTCAGAAGAGGTCCTTTAAGTAACAACAATTGGCTTTTCTGTTTTCTTGAAACTACTTCAAGATACTCAAAAGTAATTTGATTGAGCTAAAAATGTCTGCTTTCTAAGTCCAATTGGAAAGGCTTTTTATAGAGCAAGAGCTCCATGGCCAGACTGGTGTCTGTTGTCACTAACTCTTGCTAGTCAGTCTATCATTCAAAGGCTGCTATCTTCAACCTCAGTATTGTTGTAAATGTGATGTTTTAGAAGAGTTACAAGGGGGAAATATATGAAACTAGATAATATTCTTTATTGTGAGATAGGGACTACATAGTTGCGCTGAATCATTATATGAAGAACATGAGTGTGTTGATCACTCAGTTGAATGATGAAGGGGGTAGCTTGATCCTGTTAATGAGTCAAGCACCAAATCAAGGTATCCACCATAAGGGATTATTATTTGTTATGTTGTTGTTTTTGGGAATTCAAGTCTACTTCCTTGTTTGGCTCTAAGTCACTGGGAAGTTGGGTTGTGGGTCACAAGCCTGCCTAATTGGAACCTTGCTGGTGGTTCAAGTCTGCTGTTTTGACAATATTATGATTCCAAACCTCAATTGTGATTTGGAATGATATTGTAATTATTTTATCTGATTTTCAATCTTCTATATAAATACTTTCCTTTGATGCATGTTTATTCAAAGTAATCATAGTAATTGGGTGGGATCCTATCCTAAGCTCTGTGAAATACAATTCATTCAGTTGGTGCTCCGTATAACTTCTCAGTGAATTGAATGTCAATTGAGTGGGGCCATGTCTATCAATTACAGGTTGCTCCAAGATAATCTTCTGGAATACAATTCTGGAAGTGACACACTCATTTGTCAGGAATATTCCTGGCATTAGATCTAAAAGTGTGAATGCCATTGTTGAAGAACTGGATGTACAAGTATTCTGGCTGATGCTGACACAAGTAACATCCAGTCATTACTTGGTTTGGTGCCAATCCAATGCTTGGTTCAACATTCATTAAATGGCAACAAACCAATATCCCATGACTTGTCCAGATATCCAGCTATTTGAACCCAACTCACACATGGCCTCCAATATATTTGATCCACCTTGGGTCCCTGCCATAGTGCACACAATATATAAGCCTGAAACATTATCCAATACAATTAATCTTCTTCTCTAAACAGATCTTCTAAGCTTCCCCAGAAGTTGCTCCTCATTACTATGTGTAAAAACAACACAACAAGTGTGAAATTTGGCTTTTTGACTTGACAATTCAGCCATCAATCTTATTGCTTGGAATCTGGAAAGTATACTCAGAATAAATTGATGTTTGGCCCAGACTCTGATGCCCCGGTAATATTTGGTGACACTAAGGCCAACCCGCTTCATAATTAAGAATGATCTTTCCTGACCCAAAATCAATAGACCAATCTGCCCTTAACCCAATCCAAATCAAGTATACACCTTTGATCAATCCAGCAATGCTGCGGCACAACCCTAAAATATCCAAGTGTTCCATAGGAGCTGAAACTTGGCTTTTAATGCACTTTTAGGTTCTAAACCCAAATACCATAACCATAATAGTGGTTAGTCTATGGTTTAACCCAGTTCTGCCTACATTGGCTGGGGTTGAACCCCAAAAACCCCTTTATAAATTTTTATATGTTATTTTATTATACTCTTTAATGGAGTTGATCCCACCCATAGGACATGAGATGGATGGACTGGCTTTCAGGAAGAATGCCACAATAGCGGCTCAGCATCAGAGCTGGCATCACACTTGCCTTGGGATAATGTCAGGAGCAGAAATGATGCAATACTGTAAATTCAGAACCTGAACGTAAAAATGCAGGATTGTCAAATCCTTGGTCCAAATTTCAAATCACTTTTGCGGGCCACTCAGATGAGTGAAAATTAAAATATTAAATAAAATTAACAATTTAATTTTATTTTTTTTGATTTATTTAAATTGGCAAATTTTGAATCTCTTGAGCAGATAACTCAACTAACAAAAGACAAAACTCAGCAAACAAATGCAGGATACATGAATCAGAAATGCGGGATTCTAATGTACAATTTGAGATTTCCTGTATTTCAAAAAAATCATAGACATCATGTAAAAATTAACAAATCTGAAATTGAAGGATTGTCAAATCCAAGAACCAAGTTTCAAATCCTAATTGCAAGGAATTTGAAATAAATAGAATTTATGGGTGTCTCAAAAAGGATGCCAAAGGATCTAGAGTGGATTTGTGCTAATTCTTTTAGGAATCATAGGCATTCTCAAAAATCACCCTATTCCAATTTTGGACGGCTAAAATTTATATCCTACTATTTACTAACTTAACATACTTAACAATAAAATTGACTAAAATATACACAACTCTTTTTGAGGTTAAAATTTTTTAATAAAAATTTATTATGTCTTCTTTCAACAATAACCAAGTCAACAAGCTGTTCCCTGTCATTGAAGAAATCATGCAAGGCTACGCTGGGTCTCTTAACAGTGAAGCTTCCCTCTATGGCCACTCCCAACCTGCAGTTTTCTGCAAGCACTACCCAGGAGTGTCTTCTTTCTCCTGCAACTTCCAGCATGGCCCTGTTTGCCCATAACGCACAGGCAGCTGCCAACCCAAATCCTGTATCAACAATGGCATCTGGAACCAGCCATTTGAGCCATGGGGTCACTCAGAGAGCCCAGAACCCTGAAAAAGCCAATCAGATGGCACTGTCAGGTTCCCAAGACAGACAAATCCCCCTCAGCCAATCAGCCTGCAAGGCACAGAAGAAAATTAATCACTCTGGAGATTGTTCTTGAAAAGGTTAAAAAGCGAGGAATGCTTATGTCCATTGGGGAAATTGCGGCTGCAATGGGTTTTGCAAAGTCCACTGTGGCTGCAAACCTGCAAGCCCACGCCAACTGTGCCCCTACCAAGAAGACCTCAACTGGTGCCTGTACTTTGACTGAAGGTGACACAGCCCATCCCCTTATGATGGCCATTATGGAACGTGACTTGCAGATGCCCCTGGTCCAGGTATGTCTCCAGTTGAGACTCCACAGCATCTTCACCAACAAAAGAACAGTGAATTTGTGGATGCATAGAGTTGTGGTTGCTGCTAGAATCTTGCCAATAAAGTTCTCAGTGGCCCCATTTTGGTGGACAGTGACCCCTACAATTCAACTATTATTAATTTTATCAAAGGAAGGGTAATGAGGGCCTGTAATGATGTAATCTTCCTGTTGTATGCTAAGATATCTGCAAGTATCCAAGACTTTGGAGAGAAGTGTATCTAGTCTGACATGTACAAGCGCGGCTCAATATTGTATTGGTTTGTTGGGGATTTATTTGTAGTTTCCCCATTGGGCGTCAATTATTACTCAGCAATATCAAACACTGCAGATGGGTATGCCTACCAGACAAAGCTCAAGGTTATGCTAGAGGAGTGGGCCACACAAAACACTGTGCACACAGTTGTACTGAGTGCAGAGATGAAGCAGCAGGAATGTGCTACCCAAGAAATCAGGGCTGCAGGGCATACCTGCTGGTCCTACCCCATCAACTATGCCAACATGCATCTTGCAGATGTATGTCTCTACAATTTTGGTTCCACCCTCAGGCGCCTAAAGCCTGCCACCTACAACAAACTATGCACCCAAATTGATAAGGGGTATGAGCTTTTTCCTTCTGCGTCTGTCCAGGACTTATTTGATCTCATCATCTTCTATGCAAGTGATAGTGATAAGTCCAGAAAGGACCCCCGTCTCCCCCCACGCTAGTCCATCCGTTTTGTCAAGCCAGTATATATGAGGAAGAAGAATTCAGTAAATTGAAGCAATCAGCTCTTGCTGCCCCTTTCCAGTCAACAAACCCTGCCTCCCCAACCCCCCATCAAGCCACCTGCCTTCCAACCCTGACTTCCAAACCACCACCCATTCCCTCACCACTATCTCTGATGCCGCCCCTTTCACAGGCGTAGATGAAGGCATTGTTCATTCTGCGCAATCCCTCCCCTTACTGTCCTTTGATTAGTAAATAAATCTTTTTTTTGTGACAATTTATTAAAATTGATAACTCTCTTTCAATTCATAATTAATAATATTTTCTTTTTACATTTTCAACCTTTCCCATAATTAATACAATGTTGTACATTTTACAAATAGCTTAAAATTATGAGCATACATATTTTTCATCATCATTAATAAATTAAAGACAACAAACATAGATATTAGATTAGAATATTTCAATTAGATGTCAACTATTGATATTTAGAAATTATGTGCATAACTCAAAGCATTTTATTTAATAAATGTCACTATAAACTAGACCTTTTTCATTGTAATTTATCTAAATGGACTGTGTTTGTATTAGAGAGCCATTAATGCTTAGTACAAATATTGATACATAGTGCATTTTACAGCTGTATATTTACCTATTGTTAATAATTCTGTAAACTTTTCAGTCAGATTTTGTGAATAATAATAATGTAATGTGTTAATAAAATTAAAGTTTACTGTCATTAATTGGTTGATTTTCTTTGCTGTGGCAATTGTGCATTTTCTGGTATTTACGCCCTAGTATCCAACTGGTTGGCTTCACATCCAATCACACAGGCAATAGGAAAACAAGCCGCCACCCCAAGACTGGATGTGGTTGGGGTGGCAGCTTGTTTTCATATTGCCTGTGCAATTGGATGTGAAGCCAACCAATTGGATACTAGTGCGTAAATATCAGAAAATGCACTTTTGCCACAGCAAAGAAAATCAGCCAATTAATGAAAATAAACAATAAGTTATTAATCCATTACATCATCATTATTTTGCAAAATCTGACTGAAAAGTTTATAGAATTATTACCAATAGATAAATATAAAGGCTGTAAAATGCACTATGTATCAATATTTGTACTAAACATTAATGGCCCTAATATAAACACAGTCAATTTATTTTAAATTGTATTGAAAAGACCTAGTTTACAGTAAATTTTATTAAACAAAATTAATTGAGTTATGCACATAATATCAAAATATCAAGAGTTGACGTCTAATTCCAATATTATAATGCAATATTTACGCTTATTGTATTTAATTTATTAATGATGATGAAAAATATGTATGCATTGAAGATAGTACTATAAAAACCAGTTTTTTGATGGAATTCAAACAATATGTCAACAACTTTAACTTGATCAACAAATTAGAAGCACACCTGTAAAAGGTTGTTGAAATAAAAAGAAATATCAGGGAAATAGTGACAGGAAAGCTGGATAACAAGGGACAGTCACTAATCCAGTCAAAAGAAGATGCTCTGGATAAATTGGGAAATATTATAGATGAAAAGTTAACGGAAAATTACTTAATCTACAGGGAACAGTTTTATCAAGTCTAAAGTTCAACAACACTGCCTACAATTTGTGGGAGTTCTGGCAGGGGGCCAAAGAAAACAATAAGATCAAACTAATTGAAGGAACAGAAATTCAAAAGGAAACCAACACCAATGAAGAGGAAACCAACCAAATGGAAACAGACAAAAACAAAACACAAGCAAGAAGCAGGAGCGCTTTAAGAAATACAGAAGCTTTATCAACTGAAACCCAAGAAGAAACACGAGTTGCAAGAAATATAAGAAAAATTAAGCCCAGGAAAATTAGTGAAGAGCATCCAACACTAATGAAGTTTGCCAAAGTGGCGCCTGTGGCTGAGGGGGCCACATGGGAAACAATTAGTAAGTCTTTTTATGTTTTACTTATATTTATTTTAGTCATCACCAGGAATGGGGATGAGGTTGCAGAAGTGGCGGCTTATACGCCAAGTTGGTTTTACGGGGGTTACCAGTCACTGGTGGCCCCTGTAAAATAAATAAATAAAAATCAAATAAATAAAATAATTCAACAGAATATGAATAATTTTTTTAATATTGAAGCTCAAGATAGGGAATATTCACCACCTGCGGGGTGCTCACCATGAATAAGGGAAGCATATGAACTAGGATCAACTATCAAAATCAAAGAAATGAATGAAATTTGTGGGGATATAAAACTGAACTTTGATGAAAACATATACAAAAGCATTCAACAATTCCCCTTCACAAACATCAACAAATATGAAAAGAATTTAATAAAAACCAACTTTCAAATAGGAAATGAATATTTAAAATCTGCAATTTTTAATGAAGTTTTTAAGGCACTATCAAATAAAGTTGGGGATGCAGTCCTTGTGAATAAGTTTAAACCTTTATTTATTTCATTTGCCAAGGCCTGGGGGGGCTGATTCAAGTCAGGAGCCCCCTGGAACCCTCTTCAAGTTCAACCAAACGTCCTATATTAATAGGTTAGTACACATACAAAAAATTATGCATGTTCTCAGAAAAGTATACCTTGCAAAGAATCCACGCCGTGGTATACCTGGGAGACCTCCTCCACTGCATATTAAAAACCAATGTCAAAAAGTTAGAGGATGTACCTATTCAAATGAATATTTGCTGCATAGCCCTCAACTGCCAGAAGACACCACAGGGATACAGGACAGTCAAGCATGTCCTCTATGATTCATTTGCATTGGCAATGCTATACGGGTACTATGTGCCCCCCAAAAACCTACTAGTCAATTTGCTCACCCACCTGCCTTCTATCAAACAATCAGCAACCACTGGGGTACAGGGCGCCCCCCTCTAGCAATCACATCCAGGGTTGTCCACCACATACAGAAGAGTACATGGATCCAATTAGATGCATTAGCCAAAAATTTAATTTCAGGGTATAATTCCCCAGAATAATCACATCCCTTTGCAGTTAGCATCCCCCAATAAATATTTTCCCCTTGCAAATTAATTTTTTTTTACTTTTTATATTTTAATACTAAATTTTTTAATACTGAAATATGTACTAATAAAATTTTACTATAAAAATTTAAACTATTACATATTTAAATATTAAAAAATTTAGTATCTAAAAGTTAAAATTAAAATTTTAATAATACATATTAAAATATTAAAATTTTTAATATTAAATATTTTGATATTGAATAAATCACAATTTAATAAAAATAGTTAAATTTCAAATATTTAAACTTTAATATTTAACTTTTACAATTTATAATTATAATTTTTTTAATATTTTAATTTTAATTTTAAATTTTAATATGTAAATTATAATAGTAATATATCTAACTATATTACAAGACATTAGTTAAAGTTGCAACCACATCAAATATTAAAAATAAGTTAAAAATGTTTTTATTTATTAGCTCGTCAAGTAGGGGTTTATTTATCACATAGATAAACATCAAGAATTGAATTTATCTGCATCATTTGGCCCGCTCCACTATTGTTCTAAACAAATGATTGTTTAGAACTCAAATTACCTTTCCCTTGTAATGTGATTTGGTAAACACATTTGATATACTTGACCTGCGCCCTAAGTACTAATTAGTAAGCAATGCATGAAAATTATTGGTGGTTGTGTTGTGTGGCTATAGTGGAACTGAAATAACATGGATCAGATGATGGCATGCAAGGTCCAATTTGTGGCTTAAAAAAGCTAAAGTACCATCAACATGTCACAATTATTTAAATAAACTAATTTATTTCTATCTTTTTTTAATTTATTTATTTGTTAGAGCAACAGTCAATATAATATTCAGTGCATTATAATAAAAATATTTGTCCTCATACCTAGTATAATTAATTTTACTTACCTTTTCTATGTATTCTTAAATGTCTATAATGCATTCAATCATCACATTATTATATATAAATAATAATTATTGAGTCCTAATAAAGTCAAAATAAACAAAATTAAAACCAAATAAAACCCAGAGCGCCCATTTATCTGATTGGCTCAGAGGCCAGGGCTTTTGGGAGGAAGGATTCTGAGTGCTCATAGAAAGCCGCCACCACATCAGGTGGCATTGCAACTTGGCTGATCTCAAGAATATTGAATAGATCCTCAGTGTCCTGAGGAAGGCCTTGTTTTACCTTATTCTTGATCCAACCAAACACCTCCTTGATTGGATTCAGGAATGGGTATATGGCGGGAGGAAGAGAAGTCTCAAGGGACAACTGGTAAGTTGGTGGCTGGAGGTGTGGCTGTTTTTGTCAATGGAGGAAATTCAGACACAACCAGATCCACTTTATGGAGCTCAACATTATCTAACACAACAATGTTGGTTGTGCCGCTGTAATTTATTCAAAGGTACTCCTTGACAGCTCAGAGAAAATTGAGAAAGGTCCCACTGCTATGGGAGCCTTTAATCATCTGATACTGGTCCAACCCGCGAGGACCAAGAAGCACAACCATGTAATAGGTCTGGGAACAGACAGCTGCACAATGGGCTACACTGTCCTTGGACCCCTTCTCAACCCACCCATGCCTAGACCTGAGTGAGGAGGAAAACAATGATTTGTTGATATAGAAAAACTGGACATTCCCAGTCTCCTTTAGTGCCAGATATGTCTTGGCATAAATGCGTCAATCCTTGGTGGTCTTTTCACTGTTTCTATTGTACAGAGAAACTCCAAGCACCTTCCACAAGAAGCCCAAATCTGTAAGGTCTTGCCCATAATGGCGCAAGGTAATATTTAGGGTGTGTAAGGCATTAGGATTCAAATTTAAAAGATATAGAAACGTAGGAACTGTCTGTAAGATAATCTTACAGAACCCTGCTAAAAACCTATATTGTGTCACAAAAGGAGTGATTGAGTGTAAAAACCCTAAGCAAATAAGATAAAACAAAGTATTTAATAGTGAATGATTTGTAACTAAGGGAATGTCAATATTAGGATATTATCCATCCACAACTTGGTACATATAACTATTGAATGCTTCTTTAAGGGAAAACAACAGACACAACAAGCCTAAGGCTTGTTGTCTTACAAGTTCCATCTGTTAAAAAAAAGGAAAAGCTAAACTTTGAAATGAAACTAGTAAAATTGTATAAATTTCTAAAAATTAAGATCTCAAGTTAAATTTAGATAAAATTGAAGGGGAAGAAATCACATAGAATTTTGACTTGAAGCCTACTCTTCAAAAGCTCCTTTATTTATAGTAAAAATCTTTTCAGTTGGATGTGATGGTCAAGGAGAAGCAGCCTAGAACAGGAGCAAGCTGGAGAAATTTGGGAAACCAGAAACCAGAAAAGGGGAAACAGAAGCCGGTACTATACACTGATCAGAACGTTGAAGCTGGGGAAAGAGCGGCAAAGACATAAGCAGGAGTTCAAACAGTGAGGATAAAATGAAACTTTCTAACTTTAAAGTAGAAATATATATAGAAAATAGATTACAGGAGAGCAAGCAAACAACAACAACAATTTGAGCACAAATAGCAAAAACAGAACAAGGTAATGAAATTAAAATACCTAAATATTAACCTTCAATTCAAAAAATACAAATATTAAAATACTGGAAGTCTAAAACCAAATAAAAAATATAAAAGCAAATAAATCAAAGAGCCTGCCCTTTGGAGCAGGGCATGACAAAATTAACCATTGCTTTGTAAACAAGGGTTTTAGAAACAGAAAGCCCAAACTCTGTGGCAAGCATTGATTGGACAGCAAGTGTGTCCAGGTGGCAATCCTTGGCTACCCACTTCTTGATTGCACCAACATGAACGGGCTGAAGGAGTTTGGGCTGCCGCTTAGCCTTGGTGGATTTGGCAATTTTGCCCAGTGTTGTCATACTTGGTGTTAATGTTGGTAATGTATCTGGCTGTGACACCAAATTGGGATACAATATCCCAAACTGCCATTCCCCCATTCAAGTAGTTGAGGAGAGCTTCACGCTCACTATCCGTCAATCAACGCCAGCCCTTGACAGGTACCACGGCATCCTGGCTACCAGGCTCAACACAGGGGACAGGGACCTTTGTGTAGAAGGTGGGATCACGCTTGCTTGCAGTGGCGCCGTCAATGGTTGAATACACAATAGGAGCAGATGATTCCTTGGTGGTGGCCAATGGCTTGTAGGTGGTGTCAAAGACGCAGGGCAGAAAGTAGCAACTCTTGGGTCACAAGTGTAGGGCCAGGTGACAACTGGGTAAACAGTGGAGGTGTAAGTAACCTCAGTGTTCCTGGTGACCCTGGTGTAGGAGACTTTGGTAGCAGGCCTTGAAAGTGGCTTCTGCCTGGGATTCAAGCTGATAGTTCTGGCTTGGGATGCAGGAGGTGGTTGGCTGGCACTGACACCTTGGGAGGCCTGTGTATTGGCATGACTCCTCTCAATTTGGGTTCTGGGTCTGTTCTCAGACCCTCTGGGACACCCTTGTGGACAGGCTGCCCCACAGGCTGGTGCAGGAGCGGGTTGGGAATGCAACTGACGGTCCATAAAAATAAAACAAAAAATAAATTTTAGATTAAATATGTATTTATTTGGATTTATTGGTTTAGTTGTGGGTAGTTTTTCTCTCTTTATTTAGCTTGAATAGTAGCAGAGCTTCTATATCTGTGATTTGAAGTGAATAATATTGTATACTTTCCAGTTTTGGATGATTTTAAAGTTTAATCACTTTTTATGTCTAAACATGGTTATTGAGATTGAATTTTTAGTTTGATTTTAGTTGTGGTGGAGCTTCTTTATTTGGATTGGTGTTTCCTAGTGTGCTTAGTGTACATTAAATTTAGATTCCAGTTCCTGCAATTAATATCTGAGTTTACTAGTGGCATTCAAAAGTGATTTGAAATTTGCTTCTTGGATTTGATAATCCTGAAATTTCAAAAAACCTAGTAAACTTAATGAAAATGGTTGATGGATTTGAATGCTTCAAATCTGATTCCAGTTAATTCATTTTGTCCATTGAAAATATGCAGTTTGACTTGAACTTTGCAAAATGTCTATGAGTTCCTGCATTTTCAAATATTCAAATAAAAATACAAAAAAATCAATTTACTTAAAAAAGGCCATCCCGCAAAAGTTATTTGAAATTTGGACCAAGGATTTGAAAATCCCACATTTTTACGTTCAGGTTCTGAATTTACAGTACACTCAGTTTGTGGCTTTCTGATAGTGAGTTCATGACATGTTGTTGTTACTTTCTGTGACCCAAAGGGACTTGTCAGCCATTTAAAAACACCTTTAAAGCACCACTGATTCCCTGCACGCCTCACTTTTTACCTATATAATGTAAAATCTTCAAGACTAAAAAGAAGGGTTTGTCCCTTGGTGCTCTTCTTTAGAGACTATTTTGACTGCTCAAGATTCTGGATTGGAGAATTTTATATAACAACTTAATCAATTTAAGAACAAACTAATCATAAGCTTATCCTCTTGGAACAGTTTGCTGCTTTGTCCTTTGTTGTAATGTGGCTAGTTTTCACTAGCCATTGCTGACATCAATACACCTCCCATTTATTAGGCTTAAGCTCAAGGTTCTGAGTAGAAGTGTAGCACGGATAAGCTACTAGTCCAGTTGATCCACAGGTCATAAATTTAGAGGGTTAATTAGCCCATCAAACAATCATACTGATTGATGGGCTGAATGCCATTATGACCTGAGATTAAAGCTGATCAGAGCTTCAGTGGCAAAAGATAATTCCAATTTCCCTATAAAACTCTTCCCTTGTTATATTAAATAAAAATTTGATACTTAAAATTACTATACTTTATTATAAACACTAAGTTGAAGAACCATCTTAACTTAGTCTTTGATAGTCATATAGTTGTGATTTGAGTTAAGCGTAATAAACAACACCACACAATAACTGTAAATACAGCATCATTGGTTGCTGTACAAGTATTGTACACTACCAAGAAGGATGATGGGTTTGCCTCTCTATACAAGCTACAAACCTATGTGGACACCCAATACAAGCCTATTCCTGAAGTTTTGTCCATTCCCCTAGCAATGAAGGTAACTCTAAGTTGAAGAAAATATGGATTGATATCCAGGAACTTAAGGAAACCAACATAAAACAAGCCAATCAAGAGGCACAAGTCTTTCCTCTGCCTACTCCTGACCCCATAATATATTCTCATCAATCAAGTGGTAGAACTCCAGGCTGAGTTTGAGGCAATCTTTGCAGCTAGAGCTTTTATTGACTATTAACTACCTAGCAATGAAGAAGATGTATGCTGCCCTGGACTTTAAGGACATCACCAAATCTTCTACTTAGGAGGTAAGGGAACTATCCAAAAATCTTGATGAGCTAGACAACAACCTCCAGGAGATAAGTGAACTCACTAAGTATATGAGCACTCAGTTTACCCCTCCTGACTCAAGTACAGAAGGTAACCCCCAATTGAACAGGATTTAAGCTATTGCAGATGCTCAAAAAATCAGCCTGGAAAGCTCAGGTGGCATGGCCTTGGCTGGGATTGACCCTAATTACAAGCCAACCTTCAAACAAGTGTTTGATCCTAAGACCTCCACTATTGCTGCACTCTTGGACATCTATGAGACTGCAATTAAGCGTGCCCCCTGAAAAATTGAAGCAGGAGCACATATTCACCTGCTTCCATCCCATTTTTCAAGAAGTGGTGGTTCTTGGACTTGCCAATTTAACTTCTTGGGCTCAGATTAAAGAGATTTTAATTGAAAAGTTTGGCAATTATCTTAGCCTGGAGGTTAAGAAAGATGCCTTTATGCACATTGTCTTTAAGCCTAAGGAGACAATTGCTGGGCTTGCTGATTGATTCTATATTAAATTATAGCAACTTATTATCAGTTGTCAGCTATCTGTGGAGGAAGCCTATACCACTTGTGTCAATTATCTCAAGGTCAATCAATTGCTGTGTCTTTATTTCAAGGCATCTAAGCCAATGTTGACTTCCATGAGGAATATTGAGACTATTCTGCAAGATATGCACTTGACCCACACTAGACCTATTTTTAGGGACAATCATTCCTTCTCTTTCAGAGATAATTATAACCCCTAGATCATGGTATTACACAGTAATGAGCCCTCTAAACAACAAGGGTGTCATAACTGTGGAATAGTGGGTCAACACTCACAGGTGTGAACTAATCTCAAGGTAGAAGGAGATGATTTCAGAAGTCAGTTGATGAAAGCCCAGTCAACTTAGAGGCAGGTATGCTCTCTGTTGACAACACTCCTCTGTCTCTTACCGTTGCCACACTCTCTCAGTTACACTTACCTCCATCTGGCTTAGAGACTCCATACATTCTACACCTCTTTTACACCATCTTCAGTGAATCTTAATCTTAATAGTATGAAGAAGATGAACCTAATGAGCATGGCTACTTCATACTGGCATTTCCTGGTACTATTACTGTCCCCCACAAGTTGAGATTGGAAAAGATGCTGGTGATCACAAAACCTATGCCTGATTCATGCTCTTCTAGAGACTTAGTAGTTTGTCCTTATCTTGAGTAAGTTTAGTGTGCATTAGTGTTAGTAGACTCTTCCACTGAGGCTGCTGAACTATTGGAGGCTATCTTTCAAAATTTGCAGTGTTTCTGCCACTTCAGGCTCTCTATAAAGAAATACATGCCCTTCACTGCACTATAGAAAAAGTGAAAAGGGAGCTTGCTGCCTCTCAAGAGATCTTAGCAGCAGGTTTTTCTTTGATTGTGATATTACAAGAGTGAAAGTGATAGTATAAAAGTTAATATTAGGACTACTCTAGATACTTGGTCATAATTTAACGTAATTTATTCTAAACTCATGAAGAAACTTAAGCTTGCTCCTGGCTTGACTTATAATAAATTTTATTAGACCTCAGGATTTTATATCACTTGAGCTAAAGGGATCATTATGTCCTGTCTCTTTGCTTTGAGAAAATTCTCTTGTCCTCAACCGCTGTGATATTAAAGAACAAGATACATCATTTTGTTATTGATATTCAGTTCTTACAGGAGTACAATGGTATCATCAATCTGAAAGAATGATCTCTCTCCTTGTTAAACTATACCATTCTGCTCATCTTTGAGGAACATATTTGTCTCCCTGGGAAGCTCTTGAAGGCATGTGTAACTAATATCCTACATAAATATTATCCATTAAGTTTTAATGCACTCTTAAAACTTGAGGTCTCCCCCATTTTTTGCCCTGCAGCAGAAGGGGTGCCCTTAGTTGCGCCTCAAGCTTTCTCCACCCCCAGGATATTAAGTGTTGGTGGATTCTCATATCTCCTACAAACTACCTTCTAAAACGTTCCTAGAGCTATATGCCCCTAAATACCTAGGTCAGAATGAGCCTTGACTATGCCCAGGTATCCAATATTTAACTCATAAAAAGGTTGTGTTTTTTTTGATTGATAACCTCACAGCTATCACTATAAATTTTATCAAAGGACAAGTACTTGGACATGTGCATTTTTTAAGCGCCACTCATTTCTAATTATTGCATTCCTTTGGCACTTTTAATGGCTTGGTGTTATCAGAAAAAACTCCTCCAGTTCTGTCTCTATTCTCTGCTAAGGATTTTTATCAACTCATCTCTCATCAATAAACTGAGGTACTCCATCTGTTGGAACATTTTCTGAAATCTTTTCTCAGGGGCCCAACAACTAAGGGTTAGTAAAAGAGGTCATTCACTAGCTTAATAATGGAGATGTTTCCCCTTTTGTGCTAAACCCTACCAGAACAGTTGTCGTGAATTCTGCCATTCACTATGTTTTGATTTTCCCTTAAATGGGTTTTTTGAGGATGAATCTCTCTCTTTTGCTTTTACCCCTCAAAATGATTCTGGCTCCAAATTGGGAATTTCAATTGTTAAGTTTCCTAATTCTGCACAACTCACTTGCCCCACTCATGATTGTGGCAAGTGATCCTACTGTCCTGGTAGTGTTTTATGGTATTGTCAACCACTATATATTCCATTTCTTATTCAACAATAAAAATTAAGTTCTATTCACATTTTTGTCTTTGTGTCTTCAATTACATTGGCGCCTCTCTAGCCAATTTGAGTAGATATTATTCAATCAGTGCCACAAGGTAATTATATAGCCTTCCCTGTCAAACTAACCAAGACTTAGTACAAATTCAATCCTAAGGTTAGGATTCCCCATTGTGTATCTGTCCTGCGCCTCAGAACACAACAAAAATGGTGCTCACTACAGGGGCTGTAAGCCCCTTGGCTATCCCTTTTGCAACAATGTTTTCAGGTCCTTTGTACAGCCTGCCTTAGCCCACCATCAAATGGTGTTAGGGCTCTAAGTTCAGGAGATTTTGTCCCTACAAGCAGTCATAACACATCACCAGGATCAGTTTGCTGCCTATCAACAGTGGATCTACTCCCTGTTTTCCTTATTATCTGAAAATCAGCGCAACTATGTCACTTACCAAACTTGCTTGGTTAATTTCATCAAGCAAATGCGCTATTCTATCCCCATATATGCCAGAAAGCGTCTACATGAGTTTCATTAGTTAGAACAGCCCTGGCAAGCCCAAGTAGACTCCATCCTAAACGCCTATCTCACCTATTTCAAACAACTGGAACAGCAGCTCAATGTGTTCAGTGCTTATTCCTTTGATAAATTACAACAAGTAGCAGACCTTGCTGCTAAAGGCCTTCATAAGATCAGTGAAGAATTTGAGCAAGAAAGGGTTGCTACCGCTGCTGCCATTACCAAACTCCAGTCTCAAGTGAATAAATTGTCTAAGCCCAAGCCAGATGATATGCCTTCCCCCATCTAACAATTTGAAAGACAGAGAACAGAGGATATGGGATGCCATTCAAGAGCTATGAGCATCCACCTGCAGTCAAGATTGCCCTGCTGAAGCACCTCAGCCAGATTCCCAGGTGCTTGCTTTGACAACTCATGTTTCTGAGTTACAACAATAGGTTGTGGCCTTACACAAAATGATGGCAACTGCTGCTAGCCAACTGGGGTTGTTGAAAATGATGGCTGTGACTTTACTACAGTCACATTGGGCTGTGGTTTCACAAAGAGGTTGAATTGTGATGAATTTCATAGGTTGAAATTCAAAATAATAGGATTGGCCTTGGTGAGATTTTCCAGTGTAGTAATGGATTATCCAGGAATCAATTAAGCTGTACTAATTGAGGGCTAAAATGAATATCTGAACAATTTATATTATAATACTAGGTGTCTCAAACCATCTAATCAACCATGGAGGTTAATTGATACCCAGGAATCAATTAGGCTGTACTAAGTGTGGGCCGTAATGAATAATATGAACAGTTCAGATTATGAGACTAGGTGTCTCAAACCAATTGATTAACTGGGAAGGTTAATTAATTGATACCCTTGAATATGATTAATGAGGATTTAATTATAGGGTCAAAATGGACTTAACTGTGTCAAGTAAAGACTTGTTTTCTTTGAACAGATTAGTTAACTGGGAAGGTTAATTAATATATGCTGGGAATATAATTAATATGGATTTAATTATATTGTTTAATTGCCTTGACTGTGTCAAGAAGCTTGGTTAAGGTTAGCCAAAAGTAAACCCCCCAAATTGTGATTTAAAATTGCCGTTTTGGCAATTTGATTAGGTTAGAAGCGCTGCTGCGCCGCCTAATTGATTTGTAAAGTCCTGAGGCGCTGCCTGGGAAAGTTCCTGGGCGCCACAGTGGCGCCTGGTTTGAGTTTCAAAGCATTTTAATGGGTGTTTAATGAAAAAAACCATAAGTGCAAAAACAACTAAATGTAGACAATGGTGTCTATGCATTCAGGATTGATCAGCTGGCTCTCAGTTGGAACAAGGATAGCTTGGATCAGGAATATGTATATTCCACAGGGGTTAGGCACCAGAAGTCCAGAATGCTTCAAGATAAAGCAATACATTTCCAAAGAAGGAATCAGGTGATTATGGAATGTATTAGGGCACATTCTTATAGGTTAAGAGTGTGAAGTTCTTTTTGGTAAAGATCTGGATTAGATGACACTGTTATGTCATAAACCACATGATAGCAATCCAGGTGTGATTCCGGAACCAGAGGGGCTTTCAGCCAAGTATACCCATATTGATATATAATGGAAACGTGATAATAATTAATAAAAAATGATACTTATTTGTGACAATGGTTGCTTTACCCTCAATCATTTTATATTTTATGTTTTTGGTTTTTAACTGAAATAAGACCAACATGAAATAAAAGAGATGGTCTGTAGCTAAGATTATGGGGAGCAAAAACGTGGAAATGATCATCAGATGGCTACAAGTTTAACACAAAGAATGCTTGTCAGAATCCAAGCTCATTGAAGCTTACATAAAGAATTCCCTTTCAACCTGTAAAAGAGTCAGTTTGGGATAATGAAAAAGCAAGTATGAATTTCCTGGATATGTCATAATGGCTGTTGCCCTGGCCTGTCAGGAGCTCCCTGTATCTACTGTGCTAGAGAGTTGATAGCTCTAGCTAATGAGGTAGACCACTTGAAACAAGACCTCTCTGATCCTGATAAAGACATTCAAGAAATGAGTGAATTAATTGACTCAGTTGTTGACAGGTTTGCCCCTTGCCTCTCAGTGGGTCCTTTCCTTACCTCCTAACTGACTGAGCTTTACACAGTAGTAACAACATAGGACCAATGCTTAGACATTACTGAGCAACAGATCACCTTAGCTAATAATATTGGTGCCTGTACTGCTGAGACCTTGACTACTCTTAAGGAGAGTGTTTGCCAGCTGTGGGCCATGCAGCCCCCTCCAAATCTGAAGCAGAATTCTCCCCACACATAAATATACTTGATAGCAGCAAAAGTGATCCAACTCCCAAAGCACATTTCAAACCTACCTTTAAGCAAGTCTTTGACCCCAAAACTTCTACTATTGCAACTTTCCTAAATATCTACAAAACTGCCATGAGGAGAGCCTCTGATGAGGTTAAGAAAAAACACATTCTAACCTGCCTGCACCCTATTTTCAGGAGGTGGAAGTTCCCAAGTTGCTCACCATTGAGACTTGGTAAGAAATAAAGCAGCTTCCAATCAACAAATTTGGTGACAAACTTAGTTTGGAAGTGAAGAAGGACGCCTTAATGCACATTGCTTTCAAACCAAAGAAGAATCTAGCTGAATTTGCAGATAGATTCTACATGGAAGGATAGCAACTAAAAACAAGCAGGTGTCAAGGGTCTGGATGTACAAGTATTCTGGCTATTGCCATCACACCTAACATCCAGTCATTGCACAATTTGGTGCCTTTCCAATATACCATTTGACATACCAGAAATGGCAACAAATCAATATCACATGACTGTACAGGTATCCAGCGACTCAAACCCATCCAGCACATGACCAGCCCCTGGGTTTGATCCAACTAAAATCCCTGCCACAGCTAAAGCTATATAAGTCTAAATTATTATCCAATAAAATATACTTCTTCTCTTCCTAATTCTATATTCAAAGCTTCCCCAAAAGGCGCTCCTTATCACTGGTAGCACTACAGTTTTTGACCACGCCAATGAAAGAGAAAATGAATGAACAGAACCCGCCCACCTTTTCCCACGTACTCAACCAGGCCACATCCTAGGATACCTGGAAAATGTACTTCTGCACCCACAACATTGATGAGGATATTCCTAGTGGATGCACTGTATTTGAAAGTCTGGTCATGCCCAAAGCATGCGCCAAGATAATTCAATACAGTTGCTCTCTACAATCACAAACAAACACACAACCGCCTATTACAGGCAAAGTCACCAACACCAAGTACATTGGTATTGACAAGTTCTTTGGTAAAAACAAAGAAAACATCATCAACTGGCTAGACCACTCAGCCGCAAAACTCCGCACCAGCTGCATCCCCCACAAAAAATGTGTCCAAGAAGCCAGCAAGCGCCTATACAAGGCTGCAGCTAACTGGTTTACCACCTGGGTTGGCTCACAAACTGACAACCAGATTGACAACTGGGAGGAGTTCAAAGCTGACATCACCCACAATTTCTGCGTCACATAATCTCTCCAAGACATTGCAATACAGCTCAGCAATCTTCCTCAGAAGACCACTATCACAGCTTATGCCAATGAATTTGAGGAAATACACTGTAAAATTCAAAACCCAGCACGAGCTGACAACATAAACACTAGAGCCTCATTCATTGATATAACAAAACCCTCTGTTGCTGCCCTCATCTGCCCAGAGGCTAACACCTCCATGCTGCGCTCATTGCTGAACCCAAGCGCGCTGAAAAACGTGCCAACATGGAATATGCTGCACACAACAGTAACCACTCCTCAAACAGCAATGGAAGAGAAAACTCCAATGGCAATATATGCCAAAATACCAATCATATTAACTTCAACTCCAATTGTAACAATGACAATTGTAGCCAAAGCGCAAACCACTCCTGTCCCAAGAAAGAGGACACCACCAAAGTTAACAACGCTGAAGTAGCAATCCACTATGAATCTGACCCCACATTATCTGACCTCAAAGGTCTCAAAACAGAGGAACAGGGAAAAGAGGAGGGGGAACATTCTTAAGTGCCCCTGTCTCCCCCAACTTGACAAGAAACTGTACCAAGGCACAAACTTTGATGCTTGCATCCCAAATGTTCTGCAATCCCCCATTTTTATGAACAAAAAAATTAAAGATTGCTCACAACTTCTTGTCTATCCATGCACTTACAAATCTCATACACATAAAATTTTATTTGAATCTGGTACACAACACACCATGGTTAGAAAACCATTTTTAACCAAGTACAAAATACCAGTTGTCAAATCCAACTTCAAATACGCCAGAATGACAGACAAATCAAAGGTTCTACTCAAAGGGAAAACAACTCCCTTCAGAAGTAACCTCCAAGACATACAAACGTCCATAAAAGGACTTGTCATGAACAACATAAACTACAACATTGTAGCAGGCATGGACTGGTTCACCCAAGTGAATCCCAGCGTATGTTAGAAAACAAAAACCATGACAATAAACCGCAATGGAGTCAATTTCAACATTCTCAAAGAACCCAACAACCTCATTCTATGAGACACAGTATTTGTTCAAGTCATAAATCAAGATGACTCTGAACATCTAACCAAAGACAGTACCCTCCACATAATGAGGTACTCCAAATTTAATAATATAAAAACACAAAAGATCCAATGCCCAGAACTTGCGGCACTCCTAAATGAATACGCTCATGTATTCAAGGAAGAACTCACAGAGTTACCCCCCAAACAAGAGGTCAAACATGGCATCAACTTATGAAAAGCCATGCCCAAACCTGCACCCCTCTAAAGACTCTCTCCCATGGAGACCCAAACTCTTAAAGCACACATTTAGGGACAATCTAGCAAAAGGATTCATTCACCCGTCTGAATCTCATGGAGGAAGCAGTGTTCTTTGTAAAGAAAAAGGAAGGCACTCTGCATCTAGTAACTGACTAAAGAGCACTAAATGAAAGCACAGTAAAAAATAAATAACCACTTCCCCTCATAGAAAATCTATTTGCAAGGCTCTCTGGAGCAAAAATTTCTCAAAAATTGACCTCACATCTGGTTATAACCAAGTTGAAGTTAAAGAGAAAGACATACCAAAGACCGCATTCTGCACTCAATTTGGGTTGTTTGAATGTAAAGTAATGAATTTTGGGATGACAAATACCCCAGCAACATTTGTTGCCATGATGAACCAGGCGCTAAACTGATTCTTGAACACATTATGTTACCTCAATGACATCATATTTTCAAAAACAAAAGAGGAACACCTCACACATGTCTGTGAGACACTCAATTGAATTGCAAAGCACAAACTATACGCTAAACCTAGTAAGTGCCAATTTATGGAAAAGGAACTCCAGTTCTTGGGCCACATTGTCTCTGCCGGTGGCATCAAAGCAGATCCAGACAAAATTAAAGCCATAAATAACATACAACGCCCCATCTCAGTAAAACAAGTAAGATACTTTCTCAGTATGGTAGCTTACCTAAGGAAATACATCAAAGACTGCAGAAAATTAACTGCATCAATCAATGACCAAACCAAAGGTAATGCCAAAAAGAAATTCATCTGGGCTCCAGAATGCAACAAGAATTTCAAGCTATTAAAACAAGCTTTGATTGAAGCACCAATCTCACAATACCCTAATAACAACAGGTGCTACAAGCTTGAGTCAGACACTAGTGATACCGCCATTGGCGCAGTCCTACACATCTGCCAGCCAGGGCAGCAAGATTTCCTGCCAGTATGTTACAAAAGCAGAAAACTGACAAACACTGAGCAAAGGTACCCAATACATGATAAAGAATTGCTAGCAATATATAACACATGCAAGAAATGGAGATGTTATCTTGAAGGACACTTAAACATCTGAGTTCTAACTGACCACAAATCCTTAATCTATTTCAAAACTCAGAACGCACTCGCACAGCGCCAAGCCAAATGAAGGTCCTTGCTGGAAAAGCTTAATCTGGACATCCAATACAAAAAGGGGGCAGAGCTGGTCACAGCCAATGCTCTCTCTAGGCTATGCCAGCCAAGAGAGGACTACCCTGATCACATAGACCCTGACTGGCCCAACCTATACAACACTGAGTACAAGACAAAAGGAAAGGATTCCTCCACACACCAACTAACCCATGATACACTAGTAAGGAATGAAAAACATTTCCACGTATCAAATGGCACGGTATATCAAATCATCAAGGATAAACACATTCCATACATTCCACTCGCACAAAGAGTTGACACTACACTAAGACACCACCATCTGATAGGACACACAAAGGCTAGCAACCTATATCTCACATTAAAAAAGATAGTATGGTGGCCCAACCTGAAGCAAGACATAATCAATGTTCTAAAGAAGTGCACAGTGTGTGAAAAATACGCCAGCACCAAGGCGCCACAGCCAACAGTCAACCCAGTGCCTGACCCCAAACCATTTATGGTTTGGGAACTGAACGTAGTGGAACCCTTCCTAGAAACCAAAACAAATCAACATTTCCTAATTGTAGCCATCAACTTTGCCACACGTTGGCCCATCTGCTGGGCAACAAAAGATCACAAGGTGGAAACAATAAATCAATTCATCAATAAAGCAATCATAGTGGACTACGGCACTCCAGAATACATCATAACAGATGGGGCAAAAGAGCTAAAAGATCACGTAGTAAACAACAATCTAAAAAAAAGAACATCAAACACTCCACAACCTTGCCCTAAAGGCCACAGACCAATGGCAGAGTTGAACGCCTGAACAGCAGCCTTATCAGAACCCTGGATAAAATAATGGATGACAAAGCCAAAGACATATGGCCACTCTATGTAAAACATGCATTACTAGTATCCCAGGTTTGTACCAATCAAGAGACAGGCTACTCACTGTTTGAAATAACATACAGGTACAAGCCAGAAATAGTCACCTGCAATAATCAACCATATGTGAAGATCCCCCCGGGGAAACCTCCCACAGTAGAACATAAACCAGCCTACAACATATACACCTCAAAGTCAAACTGGCAGAAACAAAGAGAATCAAAACCCAAAAGGAAACCTCAACAGAGGACCCACTTCCCATCAAATCTCCTGTCTGGGTACTAGCTGGGAACAGAAAGAAGCTAGACTCAGTACACAGAGGACCAGGAAGAATCATCAGGTACCAACCAGACAGAAACACCTACCTGGTTAAATTACAGGATGCTAAAGAGCCCATCACCAAAAAGTATCACAGGTCTTGCCTCTGCCCTAGCAAAGGAGAACACTTGACCCAGTTGGTGCCCACTAGTAAACAACTCCTGGAACATCAGGCAGCAGCCATCAAGACAAAGCCCCCTCCTGATGCACCCAAGTAACCCATTAAGGGTGGGGTGTGTCAAGGGTCTAGATATACAAGTATTCCGGCTATTGCCATCACACCTAACATCCAGTCATTGCCCAATTCGGTGCCTTTCCAATATACCATTTGACATACCAGAAATGGCAACAAACCAATATCACATGACTGTCCAGGTATCCAGCAACTTGAACCCATCAAGCACATGACCAGCCCCTGGATTTGATCCAACTAAAATCCCTGCCACAGCTAAAGCTATATAAGTCTAAACTATTATCAAATAAAATATACTTATTCCTTTTCCTAATTCTATATTCAAAGCTTCCTCAAAAGGTGCTCCTTATCACAGGAAATTGATAGCAAATGAAGCTTATATGGCTTGTGCTCAAGCCCCTAAGGTTAATCAGCTTCTTTGCCTCCACTTTAAGGCTCACAAAGCTATGGTTTTCTCTATGAAGAGCATAAAGACGCTGTTGCAGGATATGCACCTTATCCATTCTGGAGCAGTTGTGAGGGAGAAATGTGCCGCCTCTAACTCTGGTTTGTCTTCCTGTGGCCCTTGCATCCTCACCATGAACTCACAGAATCCTTCTAGACACCAAGGCTTCCATAACTGTGGCCATATAGGCTATCATTCTTGAGTCTTCACCAATCCTTGGGTTGAAGGAGCTGATCTCAAGGAGTTGGCAGGAAAAGAACAGTCAACCTAGAGGCAGAGACACTCTTGGTTGACAATTCTTCCCAGTCTCCTTCAATCCCCCCTCCATAGCTGACTATGAGCCTGCTGACACTAAGGCTTCTCCCATTCTGCTGCTGTTCCACAACATCTCTGATAACTATGATATGGAAAATTGAGAAGTTGATGATCCTGATGCCTATGGGTATTCTGTCCTGGCTGTCCCTGAAACTATTACAGTCCCTTATAAGCTATGTTTTGGGAAAACCAAAACAACTGCCAAGCCTCTCCCTGAAGCCAAGGAGGTTGTCTCTTGTCCTTACCTCACCCAGTTCAAGAGGTCCCCTGTGCTAGTGGAGTTGTCAGAAGAAGCTGCTGAGGTTGCTGACGCTGTATTCAAGAATATTTCAGTTTTGCTTTCTCTCCAAACTGTCTATAAGGAGTTTTCAGGCTTGAGATGCATGATTAAAAAATGGAACAAAGAGATAGCAGAGGCCCAGGACATCCTGGCTGTCCTCCCACCCTTTGGTTGTACTACCACTTGTGTGGAGTTATCCATTCAAAAGGTGAAAATCAAGGCCGTCTTTGACTATGGATCCTCTGTTAATGTTATCTCTTTGAAGCTTGTCAAGAAGCTCAAACTTGCCCCCAACCTTAAATATATAATCAGCGGTATGGTACAGCTGGGCTATCCATGACTTGCGCTATAGGGGCTTATTCTGCTCTTCCCATGCAGTTTGGAAAGCTAATTTTAGCTGCACCTGCTGTTGTCTTGTAGAATGAGAGTTATAATCTCCTAGTTGGTACTCAATTCCTTAGATAATACAATGGATCATCAACTTGAAGGATAGCTAACTTCTATCTTAGGGTAAAAAGTTCCCCTGATCTTCAAAAAGCCTGTTAAAGTCCCTGGGAAATGCCTCAATATGTGTGCATTAGAATATTCCACTGGTGTTTTCACCCTAAAATAATGTACCCACTCATCCAACATGAAGTGTCTTCCTATGGCTTGCCCTGCGGCTGAGGGAATTCCTCTCCTGGCCACTTTTGCTGTAACCATTCCCCCTGGGTCTCAAGATATCCTAGATTCCCAAATATTTGTATGAGTTACCTGAGCGCACATTCCTAGAGTTATACTCTCCTCCCTTGCTAGGACGCAAAAAACCTTACCTCTTCCTGGGAATCTTGGATGTCTCCCATAAAGACCCTGTCCAGTTGCTTGTTGCTAACCTTACCGCCCTCCCCATACATGTGTTTAGAGGACATATTGTTGGCTATGGCAAGTTACTGAATGCTCTAATGTTCTATTGCAACATCCCTTTGATACATTCCAGGACTTTAATTTACCCAAAGACAAGCCCCAAGTCCTATCCTTGTTCACTGTGCGGGACTTTACGCAACTATCCCTGGTACAACAGAAGGAGTTGCTTGATTTGCTAGATCAATTTTTGGATATCTTTGCTAAAGATAGCACTAATTATGATCTAGCCAAAGGTATCATTCACCGGATTGATAAAGCTGACTCTTTTCCCTTCCATACTAAACTCTATTGCTGCAGTTGCGTAGAGGACACTCAGCTGTCTAAAGAACTCAAACAAAATTTAGACACTGGGCTACTGGCTCCTTCCCAAAGTCCATAGGCCTCCCCCTTGCTCATACTAAAGAAGAAGAATTGAGGTCATTGTATTGTGACGGACTATCAACAATTAAACTCTTTAACCAAAAAGGATTCAGACCCCTTGCTGTGTATTGATGATGCTCTCTGCTGCCTTAGAGGCTCTAAGTTCTTCTCTGCTATGGACCTGGCATCTGGATACTGGCAAATTTGATCTCTCTACTAAGGATAAACAGAAAGCTGCACACATCACTTCTGAAGAATTGTTTGAGCCTACATGCATGCTGCAAGGACTCTTCAATGACCAAGCTACCTTCCAACAAGCCATGGACTCCATCCTCTGTGATTTAAAACTCTCATGTGTCCTAGTGTATTTTGATGATATAACAGTCTTCAGCACTACCTTTAAAGATCAACTGGTTCATCTCAAGGAAGTGTTCATAAAGATTCAAGAAGCTGGACTCAAGTTAAAGCCATCTAAGTGTGCCTTCTTCAAGGAACACCTTGAATTCCTGGGACATGAGGTGACTCAGACAGGAATCCGCCCCATGACTAAGAAAGTCAAAGCCATTGACAAAATGCTTCTGCCAACCAACCTGCAAAAGGTACAAGTCTTTCTGGGCATGATGGGCTACTACAGAAAGTTTATCCCTGACTTTGCTAACAATAGTGAACCTTTGGATCAACTGTTACGCAATGTCCCTTTTGAATGGACCACTAGTCAACAACAAGCCTTTGAGACCCTTAAACAACACTCAAAGAGGCTCCCATCCTAGTGTATCCGGACTAAAATAAGGAGATCATCCTTTACACTGATGCTAGTGACCTGGCTATTGGATCCACCTTGGCTCAACTAGACAATGAGGGTATGGATCACCCTATAGTGTATACTTCTAGTGTCCTAAATAAGCACAAGAAGAATTACAGTATCATAGAAAAAGAGTGCCTTGCTGTATTGCATGCAGTCAACCAGTTCCGCCATTATGTGTATGGCACTCATTTCACTGTAGTCAATGACCACGTTTTGCTTAAGTGGTTACAACAGCTTAAGGAACCAGAAGGACAACTAGCTAGATGGGCTCTTTGCCTGCAAGGTTACAACTTCACAGTACTACACTGTCCTGGGATTCAACACCAAAACGCTGATGGATTATCCAGAATGCCCATCCTTGCTCTACACCCTGCTGAGGCTTATTGACTGTATGAACTAATTGAATATCCTTCCTCTTGGTAGAGTAAAACAGAAGAAGTTCAAATTGCCCTATCCAAGCTGTCTAAGGACACACTCATTTATGACAATCAGCTCTTCAAGAGATTATGAGACCATTACATATCTTATGTACAGCCTAGCCTTTGCCTTTTGTTGGTGCTTCAATCTCATAAGGAGACGGGACATGGAGGCATTGCCAAGACCTACAATTGGCTCCAGAAAAACATTTTCTTGGAAACCCTTTGCCTGCTGATTCCAGATATCATTGCTAGTTGCCACAATTTTCAGCTCCAGTGACCTTGAGCTGCATCTCACAATTTCAAACTATTCTCCCCTCAACATGCCTTTCATACTGTCAGCATTGATGCTGTAGAGCCTCTTTCCACTCCTTCTCTGGTTGCTGCTTTATCCTAATTACTGTTGATCATTTTAGAAAGTGGATAGAGGCTCACCCTACTAAGGACATTACTGCCAAGTTAACTGCTTCCTTTCTGTTGCAAGACATATTCTACTGCCATGGCTGTCCTCAAGTGTTGTTATATGACAATGGGACTAACTTCAATGCCAAGTTGGTAACCTCTGTTGTCAATACCTTAGGATAACACCAGTTTTTCTCTTCCCCCTATAATCCTTCCACCAATGGGGCAGTTGAGCGTGCAAACTTGACTCTGGTTTCTATCATGAGAAAACTCACTTACTCTGATGCTGCAAACTGGGATCCATACTTACCTGCTGCTCTCTTTGCTTATTGCCTTAGCAAACATTGTTTCATAGGATATCCCCCCTTTGCTATGATATATGGATGTGAGGCCACCAATCTGTTGCTTCTAGGGGCTCATCTACTCTCCTCTGATAAAACCATGAACTCTGATGACCATATCAAAAAGCTACTGTAAATTCAGAACCTGAATGTAAAAATGTGAGATTTTCAAATCCTTGGTCCAAATTTTGAATCACTTTTGCGGGCAACTCAGCTGAGTGAAAAATAAAATATTTAATAAAATCAACCATTTAGTTTGACTTTTTTGATTTATTTAAATTGGCAAATTTCAAATCCCTTGAGCAGATAACTCAACTAACAAAAGACAACTCAGCAAACAAATGTGGGATACATAAATCAGAAAAACAGGATTCTAATGTACAATTTGAGATTTCCTGTATTTCAAACAAATTATAGACATCATGTAAAACTTAATGAATCTGAAATTGCAGGATTTTCAAATTCAAGAACCAGATTTCAAATCAAAAACAAGATGCATTTGAAATAAATATAAATTATAGGGGTCTCAAACAGGAAGTCAAAGGATCTAGAGTGGATTTAAGCTAATTTTTTTGGGAATCATAGGCATTCTCAAAAGTCACCCTATTAAATTTTAGGGCGGCTAAAATTTAGATCCTACTATTCACTAACTTAATATACTTACAATAAAATTGACTAAAATATACACTCCTCTTTTTGAGTTTAATTTTTTAATAAAAATTTATTATGTATTCATCCAATAACAACCAAGTCAACAAGCTGTTCCCTGGCCTTGACAAAATTATGCAGGGCTATGCTGGGTCTTTCAATAGTGAAGCCTCTGTCTATGGCCACTCCCAACCCACAGCCCCTCTGCAAGCACTACCCAGGAGTGTGTTCTTTCTCCTGCATCCTCAAGCATGGCCCTGTTTGCCCATCACGCACAGACAGCTGCTAACCCAGATTGTATATCAACACTAGCATCCAGAATTGACCAAGTGAGCCACAGGGTCACCCAGTGAACCCAGAATCCTTAAATAGCCAATCAGATGGCATTGTCTAGTTCCCAAGATGGACACATTATCTTCCAGCCAATCAGCCTGAAAGATGCAAAATAAATTTGATCCCTCCAGAAATTTTTCTCAAAATGGTTGAAAAGCAAGGAATGCTTATGTCCCTTGGGGGAATTGAAGCCGTGATGGGTTTTGCAAAGTCCACTGTGGCTGCAACCCTGCAAGCCCACACCAATTGAGGCCCCCTCCCAAGAAGATCCCAACTGGTTCCTGTACTTCAACTGAAGGTGAAAAAGCCCACCCTCTCATGATGGCTATTACGGAGCATGACCTGCAGATGCCCCTGGTCCAGGTCTGTCTCCAACTGGGACTCCACAGCATTTTCAACACTAAGAGAACAGTGGATTTTTGTATGCACAGAGTTGTGGTTGCTGTCAGAATCTTATCCAATAAGGTTCTCAGTGGCCCCAGTTTGATGGATACCAACCCCTACACCGCAAAAATCATTAATTTTATAAAGGGAAGGTCAATGAGGGCCCGTAATGAAGTCATTTGTTGTTGTATGTCAAGATTTTGGCAAGTATCCAAGACTTTGGGGAAAAGCACATCTAATCTGACGTATACAAGCGCAGCCCAATCCTGTATCAATTTGTTGAGGGGTTTTGGCAGCTTCCCTGTTGGGTGTCAATCATTAATTGGCAATATAAAACACTGCAGATGGGTATGCCTACCAGACAAAGCTCAAAGTCATGCTGGAGAAGTGGGCTATCTAACACACTGTGTACACAGTTGTACTGAATGCAGAGATAGAGCAGCAGGAATGGGCAACCCAAGAGATCAGGGCTGCAGGGCATACCTGTTGGTCCTATCCCACCAACCACGCTGACATGCATCTTTCAGCTGTATGTCTTTATAATTTTGGTTCTGCTCTCAGGCGCTCAAAGCCTACCACCTACAATGAACTGTGCTCCCAAATTGAGAAGGAGTATGTGCTTTTCCCTTATGTGTTTGTCCAGGACCTAACAGATCTCATTATCTTCTATGCAAGTGATAGTGATAAGTCCAGAAAGAACTGCTGCCTCCCCCCACGCCCATCCATTTGTTTTGTCAAGCCTGCATATGTGACAGAAGAAGAATTCAAGCAATTGAGCAATCAGCTCTTGCTGCCCTTTCCCACTCAACAAACCCTGCCTCTCCAAACCGCCATCAAGCCAACTGCCTTCCAATCCTGACTCTTAAACCACCATTCATTTCCTCCCCACTATCTCAGATGCTGTCCCTTTCAAAGGTGCAGATGAAGGATACGTTCATTCCGCCCATTCCCTCCCCTTCTTGTCCTTTGATGAGTACAATAAATCTTTTCTTTGTGAAAACTTAATAAAATTAATATTTCTTTTTCAATTCACAATTAACAATATTTCTTTTACATTGTTAGCATTTCCCATATTTGAAAAATGTGTTTTACATTTGATGTGGTAATATATAACTATTTGCATTAATAGTTTTTTGTTATCAATTTTAAATTAAGAGCCACAAATATAAATATTGCATTAGAATAGTGCAATTAGACGTCGACTCTTGATATTTTGATATTATGTGCATAACTCAATGCATTTTGTATATAAAATTCATTGTAAATGAGGCCTTTTTTATTGTAATTTATATAAATAAACTGTGTTTATATTAGAGAGCCAGTAACGCTTAGTACAAATATTGATACATAGTGCATTTTACAGCCTGTATATTTACCTATTGATAATAATTCTGTAAACTTATTAGTCAGATTTTGCAAGGTAATAATAATGTAATGGGTTAATAAATTAATGTTTATTACCATTAATTGGCTGATTTTCTTTGCTGTGGCAATTGTGCAATTTCTGATATTTACGCACTGGTTTCCAATTGGTTGGTTTCACATCCAATCATACAGCCAATAGGAAATATGGTTTACACCCCAACCAAATCTAGTCTCAGGGTGGCAACTTGTTTCCTATTGCCTGTGTGATTGGATGTGAAACCAACCAATTGGAAACCAGTGCGTAAATATCAGAAATTGCACAATTGCCACAGCAAAGAAAATCAGCCAATTAATGGTAATAAACATTAATTTATTAACCCATTACATTATTATTACCTTGCAAAATATGACTAAAAAGTTTACAGAATTATTATCAATAGGTAAATATACAGGCTGTAAAATGCACTATGTATCAATATTTGTACTAAGCGTTACTGGCTCTCTAATATAACACAGTTTATTTATATAAATTACAATAAAAAAGGCCTCATTTACAATGAATTTTATAAACAAAATGCATTGAGTTATGCACATAATATCAAAATATCAAGAGTTGACGTCTAATTGCAATATTCTAATGCAATATTCATATTTGTGGTTCTTAATTTATTATTGATAACAAAAAACTATTAGTGTGTTGAAGGTAGTACTATAAAAATCAGTTTTTATGAAATTCAAATAAAATGTCAAATATCTACAGCCTTATCACAAATTAGAGTCAGCCTTCCAAAAGGTTGTTGAGCTTGAACATAACACAAGGGAAATTGTAGTAAATCAGCTGGGAAATGAGGGAAGGGCTTTAATCCAGCAAAACAAAACCGCAAAAAATAGCCTGGGAATAATAGTCAACAAAAACACAAGGAAATAGTTTTAAATCTAAAAAAAGGAAATACTCAAGCGTCAAGATTCAAAAAATGAAAGTTACAAATTGTGGGAATTTGTAAAAAAACAATAGAAAGAATGCTCAAACAATCAAAATAATTGAAGGAACTGAAATCTCACAGGAAATAAACACCAATGAAGAGGAAACTAATCAAATGGAAAAAGATGAAAATGAAGCACAGTCAGGAAGCAGAAGCACCACAAAAAACAAAGAAAATTCAACAAACAAAAATCAAGAGGAAGCACAAGTAGCACAGAAAATAAAGAAGATCAAGCCCAGAAAAACAAATGAAGAGCAGCCAACACTCATGAAGTTTGCTGAAGGGGCGCCTGTGGCTGAGGGGGCTGCAGAGGAAACAATCAGTAAGTTTTTTATGTTTTACTTATATTTACTTTATTTATAACTAGGAATGGGGATGAGGTTGCTGAAGTGGCAGCGTTTACACCAAGTTGGTTTTACAGGGGTTACCAATCACTGGTAGATCCTGTAAAGCAAATAAATAAAAATGAAAAAAACAAAATAATTCAAATTAATATGAATAATTTTGAATATATTGAAGCAAATGCCAAGGAATATTTACCACCTGTGGGGTGCTTGCTGTGGATTAGGGAAGCATATAAAATAGGAGCAAATATCAATTTCAAAGATATTACTGAAATTTGGAGTGATATCAAAATAAACTTTGATGAGTATATTTATGAAAGTAACAACAATTTCCCCTTTCAAAATCAATGAATAGAAAAAATCTAATAAAAAATGACTTTCAAATAGAAACTGTATATCTTAAAATTGAAAATTTCAATTAATTAATCAAAGCATTATCAAATAAAATTGGGGATACAGTCTTGTAATTACGTTTTTACCTTTAATTATTTTGTTTGCCAAGGCATATGGGGCAGATACAAGTCAGGCGCCCTCTGGAACAATGTTCAAAATCAGCCAAACATCCTAAATCAACAGATAAGCTCAACCTACAAGAAATTATGCATGTTCTCTGAAAAATATACATTCCAAAGGATTCACGTTGCAGTATACCTAGGAATCTTACTACATTGCATATTAAAAACTAATGTTAAAAAGTTGATTGATGTACCAATACAACTTGACATGTGCTGATTAGCACTAGAACGCCAGAAGACACTGCAGGGGTATAGGACAGTTGAGCATTTCTGCTACAACTCCTTTGCACTGGCATTACTGTATAGGTTTTATGTGCCTACCGGAAAGAACCTGTTAATTGATTTGCTTACCTGACTCCTTTTATCAAGCATTTGGTAACCACCAGGGTGCTAAGCGCCACCCCTCTTGCAATTGCATTCAGGGTTGTCCACCACGTACAGAAGAGTACGTGGATCCAATTAGATGCTCTAGATGAAAATTTGATTTCAGGGTATAATCCCCCAAAATAATCACATTCCCTTTGCAATTTGCATCTTCCTAATAAATTATTTTCCCTTGCAAATTAGTTTTTATATTTTTTAATTTTTTTATTTTAAATTTTAATGTTTAAATTATAATATTTAAATTATAGTAGTAATATATCTAAATATATTATAAGACAGTAGTTCCTGTAAGCAAGCATGTGAATTAATAAAATGTAATTTAAAATGTGTTTATTTACTAGCTTGTTGAGTATGGGTTCATTTATTACATAGTTAAACAACGAGAACTGAATTTATCTGCATCAAGTGGCCTGCTCCACTTATTTGCTAAACAAGTGATTGTTTAGAACTTGAGTTACCTTTTCCTTGTAATATGATTTGATAAATATATTTGATATGTTTGACCTGCATCATAATTACTAATTAGTAAGAGATACAAAGAAGTCATGGGTTTTTGTGTTGTGTGGCTATAGTGGTACTGAAATAATAAGAATCAGATGATTATCTGCAAGGTCCAATTTGTGGCTTAAAAGAAAGCCAAAGTACCAACAAGGTTTCATGATTATTTAAATAAAAGTAACCTATTTCTATCTTTTTTAATTTATTAATTTGTTAGCTCAACAGTCAATACAATTTTCAGTGCATTATAATAAAAATATGTGTCCTCATATCTAGTATAATTAATTTTACTTAACTTTTGTATGTATTCTTATATGTCTATAATAAAATTCAACATCACGTCATTATATATAAATAATAATTTTCAAGTCCTAACAAAAAAAACCCCCAGAGTGCCCATTTATCTGATTAGCTTGGAGGCCAGGGCTTTGGGGAGGAAGGATTCTGAGTGCTTGTAAAAAGCTGCTACCACTTCAGGTGGCATTGCAAATTGACTGACCTCAAGAATATTGAATAAATCCTCAGTGTCCTGAAGGAGGCCTTGCTTCACCTCATTCTTGATCCAACCAAACACCTCCTTGATTGGGTTCAGAAATGGAGGATACGGGGGGGGGAGGAAGAGGAGTCTCATTGGGCAGTCAGCCAGGCAGCGGCTGGCCAAATGGCTATTTTTTTGATTGGCAGGAGCTTGGACACAACCAGATCCACTTTGTGGAGCCCATCATTATTCAACACAACAATGTTGGTTGTGTTGCTGTAATTGATCTGGAGGTACTTCTTTACGGCTTGGAGAAAATTGAGAAAAGTCCTGCTATTGTGGGAACCCTTGATCATTTGATATTGGTCCAACTCGCAAGGACCAAGAAGCACAACCATGGAATATGTCTGGGAACAGACAGCTGCACAATGTGCTACACTATTCTTGGACCCCTTCTTGACCCACCCATACTTAGACCTAAGTGAGGAGGAAAATGACAATTCATCAATGTAAAAGAATTGGACATTTCCAGTCTTCTTGAGAGCCACATAGGTCTTGGCATAAATGTGTCAATCCTCAATGGTCTTCTAACTGTTTCTGTTGTACAGAGAAACTCTAATTACCTTCCACAAGAAGCCCAAATAAACCATTGCTTGGTAAACAAGGGTTTTAGAGACAGAAAGCCTAAACTCTGTGGTAAGAATTGAGTTGAACAGCAAGCGTGTCTAGATGGCAATCCTTGGTCACCCACTGCTTGATTGCATCAATATGAACAGGTTGAAGTAGGCTGGGCTGCCACTTAGCCTTTGTGGATTTTTTTGATTCAACCAGTGTTGCCATATTTGGTGTTGAGGTTACCAATATATCTAACTATGACTACAAATTGGGACGCAATATATCAAACTGCCATTCCCCCATTCAAGCAGTTTAGGATAGCTTTACACTCATTATCTGTCAATCACACCGGCCCTTGGCAGGTACTGCAGCATCCTGGCTGGCTGTCTCAACACAGGGAATGGGGAACTTTTTGTAAAAGGGGGATCACTCTTACTTGTGGTGGCGTCATCAATGATAGAATAGGTGACAGGTGCAGATGGTTCCTCAATTGTGATCAATGGCTCATAAGAAGTGTCAAAGATGCAAGGGCAGGAAGTAGCAACTCTTGAATCAAGAGTGGGGAGCTGGGTGACAACTGGGTACACAGTAGAGGTGTAAGTAACCTCAGTGTTCCTAGTGACCCTGGTGCATGAGACTTTTGTGGCAGGCCTTGAGAGCGGCTTCTGTCTAGAATTTAAGCTGGTTGTTCTGGCTTGTGACATGGGATGTGGTTGACTGGCACTGACGCCTTAGGAGGCCTGTGTGTTGGCATTACTCCCCTCAATTTGTGTTCTGGGTCTATTTTTGGACCCTCTGGGACACCCTTGTGGATGGGCTGCCCCGTGGGCTGGTGAAGGAGCTGTTTGGGAATGTGATTGACAGTCCATAAAAAAATAAAATAAAATATTTTAGATTAAATATGTATTTATTTGTATTTTTGGTTTAGTAGTGAGTTGTTATTTTCTCCTGATTTAGCCTTGAATAGTAATAGAATTTCTATATCTGTGCTTTAAAGTGTTTAATATTGTATACTTTCTGGGTTTGGATACTTTTAAAGTTTAATCACTTTTTATGTTGAAACATGGTTATCAAAATTGAATTTTTCATTTGATGTTAGTCATGGTGGAGTTTCTTTATCTGGGTTGGTGTTTCCTAGTGTGCTTACTGTACATTCAATTTGGATTCCATTTCCTGAAATTAATATCTGAGTTTACTAGTGGCATTCAAAAGTGATTTGAAATTTGGTTCTTGGATTTGACAATCCTGAAATTTCAAAAAACCTAGTAAACTTAATGAAAATGGTTGATGGATTTGAACACTTCATCTGATTCAAGTTAATTAATTTTGTCCATAGAAAATATGCAGTTTAACTTGATATTTGCAAAGTGTCTATGAGTTCCCACATTTTTAAAAATTCAAATAAAAATGCAAAGAATTAAATTTAATTAAAAAATGCCATCCCACAAAAACAATTCAAAATTTTGACCTATGATTTGACAATCCCACATTTTTATGTTCAGGTTCTGAATTTACAGTAGTCAACAGCATCATTGATATACAAGCTACTGCATACACTTCTGCGTACAAGACCAAGATGCTTGAGCTCTCTCCTGACAATACCAGGTGCTCTCCTTTGCCTGAGTTCAACATTGGAGACCATGTTCTCTATTAATAGCATAAAGTAGGAGGCACACTCACAAGTTAGATACATTGTGTGGTTAACCTCTAAAAGTGACCTTCAAGCAAGGATCAGAGTATACTTTGAAAGTCCTCTCTAGTGGCTGCTTATTTGCCCAAGTGCATTCCAAGTTCCTCCACAAGAACTACCCCCCTAAGGCCAATCTAGAGGGGGGCAATGTTGTGAATGCTGCCATTCACTATGCTTCAATTTTGCCTTCAATGGGTTATTTTGAGGACAAATCTATCTCTTTTGCTTTTGCTCCTCAAAATGAGTCTGGCTCCAAATTGGAAAATTCCATTGTTCAGTTTCCTGATTCTGCGCAACTTGCTTGCCCCACTCATGCTTTTAGCAAGTGATCTTATTGTCCTGGTAGTGTTTTGTGGTATTTTTAATCATTATATATTCAATTTCTTATTCACCAATAAAAGTTAAATTCTATTCACATTTTTGTCTTTGTGTCTTCAAGTACTTTGGCACCTCTCTAGCCACGTCTAGTAGATATTATTTGATCAGGACCATAAGGTAATTGCATAGGCTTCCCTGAAATTCTAATCAAGACTTAGTACAAATCCAATCCTAAGGTTAGGATTCCCCGTTGTGTATCTGTGCTGCACCTTAGAACACAACAACAGTCAAGTAGAAGATGTTTAATTATCCAAGGAATTGGAGCAGCTCCTGGATGATGGGCTGTTTATTTTATCTCAGAGCGCATGGTCCTTGCCTTTTTTGATCCTCAAAAAGAAAGATGGAGGTCATAGGTTTGTGATAAATTATTGTTTTCTCAATTCCTTCAATAATAAGGACTCTTATACTTTACCCAGTATTTATGATGCCCTTTGAAAACTAGTAAAATCTAAATTTTTCTCTGAGAAAGACCTGGCTTCTGGATAGTGGTATTTTAATCTATCCACTGCCAATAGGGATAATTATGTGATAATCACCTCTGAGGAGCTATTTGAGCCTATCCATATGCCTCAGGTATTATGCAGTGTTCCAGTGACTGGACAACAAATAATTTATTATGTTTTACAAGATCTAAAGCTATCATGTGTGTTGGTATATTTAGAACATATAATATTCTTTAGCTCCATATTGAAAAATCATAAGGATCATCTGAAAGCTGTCTTTACCAATATTTGTGAAGCTGGTCTTAAGTTGAAGCTCTTCAAATACTCCTTTTTCAGGGAACAGCTGGAGTTTTTAGGTCATGAGGTCACTCAGAAAGGCTTTTATCCCATGATTAATAGGGTTGAGGCTATCAAAAATAAGCTCACTCTTACCAGCTTACAAGAAATGCAAGTGTTACTGGGAATGATGAGTTACTATTGCCAGTTTATCCATAACTTTGAAAAGCCAGCATATCCCTAGTTGAGTTATTTTGTGAGGCCCCTTTTGAATGGACAGAGAGCCAGAGGTAGGTGCTATCCTGGCTCAGTTAGATGATAAAGCAGTCAATCATCCTGCATTTTACTCTTAACACATTTTGAATAAGCATGAGAAAAACTAAAGTGTCACTGAGAAAGAATTATTAGCTGTTTTTCACACTGTAAAACATTTCTCCGCTACATTTATTATACTTGTTTCACTGTAGAAACTGAACACTCTTCCTTTTTCTGGCTAAAACAGCTAAAAGAGCTCAAAGAAAAGTTTATAGATGGGATTTGCAACTACAAAGATATGACTTACAGTAGTACATTGCCCAGGTTCCCAACATCAGAGCGCTGATGGATTGTTGCACATGCCTATTCTTACTATACATCCTGCCAAAGCAGATTACCTCTATAAACTCATTGGGTACTCTTCTTCCTGTGACGCTGAAATGGAAGAAACTCAGGTTGCTCTACAAAAGCTTTTGATGGACACCCATTTTTTTGACAATCAGCTGCTTAAGAAAGTTAGGGATTTTTTTATCTATCTTATGTATGTCCTAGCCTCAGGGTTTACATCGTCATTTAGGCCCATCTAGACACTGGGAACGAAGGAATTTCAAAAGCCCATGATTGGTCAGTCAAAAATTACTATTCAGAAATATGATATTATTGATTCTTGATGTTTAGCCTCCTTTCATGGGTGTCAACTCCAACAGGCCTGCCCTTAACACCAAAAATCTAACCTGATTCTGCCCAAACATGCTTTTTATACAGTTAGTGTTGATGTGGTGGGACCCCTTCATGTTCCTATTATGGCTGTAGGTTAATTTTGGTTTCTATTGACTACTTCAGGAAGCAGGTTGAAGCCCAAGCTACCAAGGACATCACTGCAAAAATTAATGCTCAATCCCTATTATTGTAACTTCAGCTATCAATTTATTGATAGCTACTAACGCTAAACTTGACTATGACCTTATGTGTTACTAAAGATTAAGCTAAGATAAATCTTTCAGCCTAATGTGTATAATAAGTATAAGTTTATGTGATTCAATCTTTATTTAATCAATCAAGGAGAGAGTTATATAGTAAGGAAGGGATTAACAAGAGTCATAGAATGCCAGGATCCTCTGGTTACAGCCCAGTTCCCTCTATTGCTTAGCCCAATATTAAACTAATGATCAGATGATCATCTGTTAATACAAACTTGGAGTACAACCTAGTTGATTGTTTGGACTAGTTATCATCCAGAGCAAGAGTACCATTGCCCTTTGGTTCACTGAGCTTAATGGATCAATGTGTAAGTATAGTGACAGCTAGTTTATAACCAATCACTTCACAACACCTATTACAAGACATTTTCTATAACCATGGATGCCCTCAAGTCCTACTCTCTGAAAATGGAACTAAATTTCATGCTAGACTCATTATGTTGATTTTTGAGGCTATGAGTACCCATCAATCTTTCTCTGCCCCATATAACCATGCAAAAAATATGAAAGTAAAAATAACCAGTTCAATGCTAGTGTCTATTATGTACAATTTATTAATTCAGCTGCCTTTAATTGGGATCTCTACATCCCTGCTGCTCTGTTTGTTTACCTTATATGAAAGCATTGCAATATTGACTTCTCTCCTTTTGCAATGATCTATGGTATAGAGGCAACTAAACCCTCAATATTGGGACACTCCTTAGTGGAGCAATATGAGTTAGTTGATCTTTAGAAGTATGTGAGGGAACTATTCAATATAGTCATTGATGTACAAGCTACTGCACATTTCATTGCCTATAAGACTGTTGTAACTGTGCTTTTTTAGCAGAGTTACAAGGGGGAAATATTTAGAACTAGATAATATTCTTTATTGAGAGAAAATGATTATATAGTAATGTGAGTCATAGATAACAGGAACATGGTTGTGTATATTACAGAGTAGGATGGTGAAGGGGGAGGCTTGATCCTAGTAATGAGTCAAGCGCCAAAACAAGGTATCCACCATTGGGATTATCATTTGTTCATGTTGTTGTTTTGGGGAATTCAAGTCAACTTCCTAGTCTGGCTTCAAGTGACTGGATAATTGGATTGTGGGTCACAAACCTGCTTCTTGGAACCTTACTGGCAGGTCAAGCCTGCTGTTTTGACAAGATAAAGAATTTTAAGTGTCTACTTCTAATTCCTCCTGATCTCTTGTATCTGAGTTCTAATTAGGAGACCAGGTCTTTTATTATGATAATTTTGGGGGGCTGCGAGCATAAGTTGGATTTTTTATGGGTTGATCCTCTCACAGTGATCTTCAAGTGTAGTCCCAAGTAAACTGTGAAAATGAACTCTTCTGGGCTCTCTTTTTTGCAAGAGTTCATACCAAGCTCCTTTTTGCCTACCTCCCCCTGTGTCTAATCTTGAGGTGGGATCCTTCAGGCAACTGTGGTGAAATCAACTACTATATATGTAAATCTATTTGGTGTTTTTTTCTTAAATTAGTCTTTGAAATAACAGAATTATTAAACAAAGTTGACACACAGTTTTTTAATTTTGGTTTTGGGTTTTGAACCCCTAAATTACTAGTAAAAATTAGCTTAAATTGTTTAAGAGGTAATTTATATAAAAATTTCCTATTAAAAATTAAAACCACTGCTGATTGACTCTCAAAAAAAGTGGCCAAGTCAACACTTTTTAAGCCTAAAACTAATTTTAATAATAAAAGCATATCTGCACTATAGATATTTAATTATTTAATATTATATGTTTATTATTACTATCCATAGTTGTAAATTAGGCTCCCAAGCACCAATTTACTAGATTTAGTGGTATATGCATCAATCAACTACCCCCTTGCTTTTTTTATGTCTATTATGTATTGCTAGATCAATTGATGCCACATAAATTAAGTTTTATTTATTTAAAGACTTCATATGTAATTTATAGAAGACATGAATTCAACTCCCCCTGTTTGACACTATCCATTTGCCAAAAAGTTGGTTTTACATTTAACCAATCAAAGTCCTGGATTTAAGCCTAAATTAATAAGTGTTGCACTATGGGTGCTAGTTGACACTCACCAGATTAAGACTTTATTGGGGTGACTGGTGAAGATAGCTTCTTAATGTGTTAACACACAATATGGTAAATAACCCATTTACAGCTCCTCCCTGTATAATAATATCACTAATAAGCACATTTATGTTCATTGAAATTTAAATTTATGCTTTTGTATTTTATTTTTTGAATATTCAAAACTGCATTACTTTTGGGTTAAATTTCAAACCCACTATTAAATTAAGAAAGCTTTATATGTAAAAATCATAGTGCTTAAAAGTTTTTGGTTGACTCTGGGAAAGTTGAAAGTGAGAATTCAGATTCATTTTTTACTTGGCACTGAGAATTTGGGGTTTTCCAGCTGGTTGTCAGTACCAAACTTGTCACTTTACTGATTTGAGTTGTTAACCCCCAATAAAAAATTTCTCACTAAATAACTTATTTTCTTTAAATATTTTCTATTAACCCCCTAACACTCCCAATATATTTTTTATTTATTATTGCTTTTGAATATGTTTTACTCCAGTTTTGCCCATATATGTTATGCTGAACCTAAAACCTTTGAGACCCCACCAAATATCACTTAATTTATATGTTATTGAACTTTGTATCTATACTTATTTCTTCTATTTTGCTTTTATTTACTTTAATATGCTCTTTTCATGCTAATAAATTTTATATACATTCTTAATTTTTCTATTTTCTTTGCTTTACTTCATTATGTTATTTTCATCTATCTTTTTATTTTTATTTACATAAAATATTTATTTTAGTCAATATTAAACAAATAACCAAAAAAGATAGAGCACTCAGCTTACACTGGCACCAATGCCCCTATCACTACCCCTAAGTGTTCCAAGAAAGCCTCCAAGGCCAAGACTTCCCCTTTTTCCATCTTCTAACCTCATCACTATTCCCACAATAAAATTAAGAATGATATTACCAATCATTTCTAATACCAGTCTGAGGCTGACTATGAGCCCTCAAAAGAACACTGTGCTAAGAAGGGAAAGGATGCTAAGAAGCCTACTTCTTATTATGATAAGGAGAAGAAGGCCTCTAAGCAGGCCTCAAGTAATCCCTCCCCCTCCCCCTTGTGGCTCTTCTACCACCCCTTCTCTAATTGTTAGGAGAAGCCTGAGGGCTACTCAAAGAAGTTTAAAGCTTCTGGCTATGTGGCTTGGTATCCACTGGCCATCCACAAAATTTGCAATGTGGATGGGTAATTCAAAGTCCCCAAGTACTTTCCCCTATTTCCCTATTATGTTGGGTAAAGATAGCCCAGGTACATTTAAGATAATTGCATTTTATATAAATAAACAAAAGCTTCAGAACAAAAGAAAGAACTTTGTCTGTGATGACAAGTCTTGTGGTGTTTGCCTCAACACTGAAGGCTGATAAAGGTAACTGTTGAGAAGAGGGAGTCCTCCTGTGAACCCCTAATAACTTTATCAGGAACCCAACCTACAAGAATCAGATTCAGTATTGAGCAACTTGTGTTATTGCTTGTATGTTCAAAGCTACAGATAGATGTTAGCCTTGCCAATGTACTCTACCTAATCCTATGCAAGAGCACTACAGACTATAATAGAATAGAACTTTAAAGATAATTACATTTATTGAACCTGGAGTACAATCTAGCCAGCAGCTGCAATCTATCCAGGTGTAACTAAGAACTTGTTGTCATCCTTTCAGGCGTCTGTATCAATATATACTGCAACAACCCTTGTTCTTGTCCTTTCAGACAGTTCTCAGTGGCTATCTTTGCAATGTGTCAATCTTTGCTGGCTGCGCCTATCCTGATTGGCTGTCCTTGGCACGTGTGTTGCTACTGGCCTTTGCAGGCGTACATGGCACTTCAGCTACAGCCTACGCTCTTCTTGAGCTAGCCTACTGCCATTTATTGAATGGCTGTATCTTACACATCTATTATTGCGCTGGGAAACTACGCTGTATTTAGTTGATGCTTATAAATGGTCATTAATCTGTCTTCCAACATTAGAAGGTGGAATTCTGGTATTCCATTTATAGGGCTTAATCAGTGATCCTTTTCTGGCTGGCAAATCCTCTGATTATTAATACAACAAGTCAAATTAGGGATTATACGCCGTATAATAGCAGACTCAATCCAGTATCAACCCATGAATTATCCGCCATGTAATGCTGACCCAAACCAATAAGAAACCTGATTATACGCTGTGTAGCTCTGACCCAAACTTGGTACTGCCTGATCTTTTGCATACCAAAGGTTTGATATGAGCATAAAAGCCCATCAGGCAGTGTGGGGCTGGGTTGATACAACGTCCAGTAGGGTGGATTGGGAGGTGAATGATAGATGATCTTTAGGTTATACAGCATAGAATCAATGATAACCACTATGTTGGCTAACATTTATACAACATATAATTGTTACATAAATTATAATAAAGCAAATAATATACGGCGTGTAATCAGTACACATTGGAATTATGATCAGTGATAATACAGCGTATAATTGCAACATATATCATAATATACTAAAAATTACATGGCGTGTAACTGCCATATATGTTATAATATATTGGTGATTATACGGCGTATAGTTACTACACTTGATTAAATGATAACCAAGTGATAATATGGCATGTAACTGATTAAGATCTGCGTGCAATGATTAGCCTGATCATTTGTGGTCAATTAGCCTAATCTCACATTTCCCCCCTCTTGACCATAAATAGGGAGGGTAAGAAGAGAATCAGGCATATGGCTTTCTCAACAGCATCTTCTTGTCTTAGCACCAAGGAGGAGTACCAGGAGTTCCTGGCGGCCATGTCAGAGGAGCGTCATCAGGAGTTCAATTGCCAGAGTAAGGAGGCACGCTGTCTCTAGTTCTACGGTTGGCGTTTGTTACAGGCTCACAAGAACAATACTTGCTCAGAGTTGTCCTTGGCCACTACCGTGGTGACCAATCCCTTTCAGCATCCCCATAGCCCCATCTTGGAGCAGGAAGTTGTTCAAGAGGGTCATCCTCCTTTGGTGATGGGGGCTTCTTCAGTAGACCCAGCTGTTTGGCAGGCCCAGGCTGTGGTACCTTGGTTGCCTGTTGTGCCATATGCTCCTGACCCTACTCTGTTGGGTAGTGCTATCCTCTTGTACAAGCTTGATCACACAGACTTTGAGGTCAATAGCCTCTTCCAAGGGTACAAGTTCCTGAGTTCCTCTTTGTCCTCCTGTCCTGTGAGTAAGGAGTGGATGTTCACTCCCTTCTTTGCCATGCAGAACAGTATCACCCTCCTGCTGTTTGTTCTGTTGCCCTCCAGGAGCTGGCTTGGCCTCTAGAGGGGGTCTTGGTATAGCTGTTGCGCTCTAATGTGGCTTTGTATGCCAAATACACACAGGTAATTGAATTCAACTGTGTAGTGATACAGGTCTGGTCTTGTGTGTGGGGGCCTAATCCCAATTCCACCCAGCAGTGGGGACTTTGCCAAGCTGACAACCAGCACAACCGGCTAGCTAACGTTATTAACATTACCTTGGAGAGATTAGAGACTGGGGATCCTTCCTGTTATCTCCCTCATATGGCTTTGTTAGGTAACCTTTTCCTGATTCCAAAGCCTTTGCTTCCTTGCAGTTTCTTGGGTAAAATGCAGGCCATCTTGAAGTATTACTGTTATGAAGTGTTGCACTGTCAGCAGGGTCTTCCAGTTGATTACCCTTTGGAGGGGCTCATTGTAGAGTGCTTGGTGTTGGGGGCGTGCTTCCCTACCAAGTGTGGACTGGGTTGCCTGGCAGATGGGGAGCTGGCCTTGAGTGCACCCATTATGCACTGGGAACGGCTGTCCCCTGAGGCACGACATATGTGGCTTTTAAATGTTGTTGTTCTTTACCAGATGGTGGCCACTCATGCTTTTGATGACTATGTGGAGGCTACCACACACTATGTCCCTGAGGAGCCCAAGGAGGGCACAGTAATAAAGTTTTCTAGGACTATGTCCTTCTTCAATATAATGCACTTTCTTGATTTTTATTATTTATATATCTTTTATATTTTTATATCTTTTTATGTTTTATTTCTTTTAATATTTTTTCTTGTATGGATTACATGATGTGTTTATATTACTTATTGTTATTTTCTTTCATGATAAGTTCAGATAGTGTTTAATTAGGCCCTTCTTTTGAGGTGCAGAATGGGTGTAGAAAATTTGCATTTACACGGTTGAATATGTGTCCACTATCCTTATCCTTGATAGTGTAGGCGTCAGGTGAGAATTTCTCTATGATATCAAATGGGCCTACCCATAGCTTGTCTAGTTTGTGGAATCTACCCGCTCCTCTGGTGTCGCAGTATGTGACCCCCTCCCCCTACCTCAAAAGAGGGCAATGGGGCCCTATTAGCGGAGTCCCTTTCAAATCTGGCTTGGGTCTTGATAGCTGTGTTACTAAAAGCAGATGCCTGTAATTTAATGAGGATGTTGGCCAGTTGTCTTAGGTACTGATCATAGGAAAGTTGCCCAGGATTGCCTGTGGCCAAGTATAGGACAGGCAGAATGGCAGGGTGTCAATCATACATCAGTTGAAAAGGGGACACACCAGTGGTGGAATGCAACAAAATGTTGTACACAAACACTGCTGCTACTAAGTATGTTTCCCAAGAGGATGTATGCAATGAAGCTAATTTCTGGAGGATCTGGGTTAGGGTACCATTGACGTGTTCCACCATCCCATTGGTTTCAGGGTGGTATGGAGTGGAGAGTACTCCACAGACTCCCATGAGGTTGTTCACTCTTGATATTACTGAGGCCGTAAAGTTGGTCCTGTTATCTGAGAGTAGGAACTGGGGGCAGCCATGGCAAAGTATAATGGCATTCAAGACAAATTTTGCAGTAGAAGGGGCATCTACTTTCCTTAGAGGATGGTCTTCCACCCACTTAGTTAGGTGATCTATAGCCACTATCACATAACAAAAGCCAGGGCTGCTATGTAGAAGTGGTCCCACTACGTCCATTGACACAGTATGCCAGGCAAAATGGGGTTGTACCATTTGGTAAGTTGTGCTTTTTGTAGTAGCTTATTCCCTTGGCACTCAATGCAGCAGTTGATTGTCTCCTGAATGTCAAAATTCATTGCCTCCCATAATTAGGTGCAAGACAGGATCTCTTTGGTCTTCCAAAAGGCACCATGACCCATTGCCTTATGAGTGGCCGTAACAATGCTAGTCCTTTCAGAGGGAGGAGGGAATATGCATTCCTTATCATCCACTAGCTTGTACAGCACGCCATTGTGTAGTGCTGTATCCTTTCAAAGGTCCTTTAGGATATGCTGTACTTTCTTGGGCTTGTTGCTAAACTTCCCAGTCATCATTTTCTGGTACAGATGATCCCCTAATGGGCTCGCCAGAGCCACAGTGGGTAAACAGGATAGGAAGTCTGCGTTCTGGTGCTTGCTGCCAGGGCAATGAAAGATCTTGTAGTCCAAGGCCTGTAGTTTCAACTCCCATTGAGAAAACTGGCCTTTTGGTTCCTTGAGGCTCTGGAGCCAATCTAGGGACGCGTGGTCTGTGACCACTGTGAACTGTACACCATGGATGTAGACCCAAAATTTTTTTGCATGTGTAGATGACTGCCAGGCATTTGCGCTCTGTCACCAGATAGTTGCGTTTGTGGACATTTAGTGTCCTACTAGCATAGACTACAGGGTGCTCAAGTCTTTTTTGTCAAGTTGGGATAGTGCAGCCCCAACTGCAGTAAGTGAGGCGTTGGTATGGATCACAAATGGTCTGTCAAAGTCTGGGTACATCAGAACAGGGCCGCTTGACAAGGCCAAGCATAACTTGTCAAAGGCTCCTTGGCATTGTTTACTCCATATAAAGTCAACTCCCAATTTCAGCAAGTGGAAGAGAGGTTCTCCAATTGCTGCAAAGCAGGGGATGAAACGTCAATAATAACCAACCATTCCTAAAAATACTTGTACGTCACGTTTTGACTTAGGTTGCTTCATCTTAGATATAGCTTTGGTTTTTGCGGGTTGGGAACGCAGGCCATGGCTATCTATAACAAAGCCCAGGTATTCCAACTGGTCCTTGAAGAACTGGCATTTGTGTAGCTTTATCTTAAGATTGGCGGCTGCTAGCCTCTTGAAAACCTCTTCCAAGTGAGCTAGATGCTCAGTGAAGGTCCTGGATAAAACATTGATGTTGTCCAAGTATACTAGGAAACAGGAGAGTTTAAGGTCACCAAGGATGGTGTCTATTGCACGCTGAAAGGTTGCAGGAGCATTGCACAGCCCTTGCGGCATCCTTGTTGGTTGGAATAGTCCTTGTGAGGTTATGATGGCACATTTTTCTTGTTCTTCAGGGGGTAGTTCAATCTACCAGTAGCCCAATATGAGGTCCATGGCAGAGAAGTACTTGGAACCCCCAAGGCAGTCTAATGTGCCATCTATACAAGGTAAGGGGTAGGAGTCCTTTTTGGCAACCTTGTTGAGGCGTCAATAGTCAATGACAAGTTGGTTAGAGCCATCTTTCTTCTTGAAAATCAGAATAGGAGATGTCCAAGGACTTTTAGATGGGATCAACATGCCTTGTTTCAGCAGTTTGCTGACTTCTTCTGAGACAACTTCTTTGTTTGCTTTCAATTGTTGTATGAGGCGCATGCAGATTGGAGGAGTGGTTCCTGTATCAATGTGATGGGTTACTCCTTCAGCACAACCCAGATCATGATTGCTTTCTGCAAAGATTGAGCGGTACTTTTTGAACAGCAAAGATGCCCAACCTTGCTCCTTGGGACCAAGGGAGGAAAGGTCAGCTAAGGGGGTAGTCAGATGGACTGCTGGTCCAGGTTTTTCCGGTATACCCATTTCCTCAAATGTACCAAATCCCTTAACCTCAGATAGTTTCTCTGTGGGGTAGAAGTATAAGAAGCCTACCACTTGGTCTTTCTTGATAGAAAGCGTCTTCTTTGTGAGGTTGGCCAAGAGAATGTGTATCTCCTGATGGCCTGGGGTAATAATGCCCAGCATAATACACAGCTTGAACAAGAACAACCCCAGGGTTTGATGACCTCTGCATATAGCCCTTCAGGGATAACCACAGACAACCCAGTCTCTGCAATCTTCTGGTGTCCAGGCTCCAGGGAAAATGTGAACCTTGTCCTCAGCAGAATACCCTTATGTTCAAGGATCTGTGTAGGAGGTTTATGCCTGTGTTTTCTGGCAAGTTTGTATTCTATGGGGACAATTCCGTTGGTGTAAGCCAGATTGAAAAATTTGCAGGGCCTGGGAGCAGTGTCTTGACCTTGCTTATTGAAGAACAAGGGTAAGGTCTGACCATGGATTTTGAAGGTGGCAAGACCCCAATGTGTCCTGGCACCATATTTCACCAGGTAGGAAGTGCCTATAAGGAAATTGTAGGTGTTGTTTGGCAAAACAACTGCAGGGGCAGACACCACAATGGAGCCAAATTGCATAGGTAGTGTGCTGTATGCTCTCACAGAGTGCGTGAGTTCCTTTCCAGCTATACCAAAGGGTGATCTATAGTCCACATCTGGGGCTATACCCTATTTCTTCACCATCTTAGTGGAGATGATATTAAATGGAGCGCTACTATCCACTATGGCTTGAATGCAATGTTTGTTAACCGATATGTAAATTTAGGTATAATCAATATAAGAGTCATCAAGGGAATTTTAAGGTGTGTATACCTTTCTCCTCATTGCTCTCTAAGGTGCAGAGCAAACTTTTGCATACATCAGGGTATGTGGACTTAAGTTCCTCCAGGGGAAAGCTACTTGGATCAACTTTAAGTTTGGGATGTTGTTGGAGCATGGTGAGCAACAACTTTTCCTGGAATCCTGTAACTGGGCTGAATATGCTTTGAGACTTCAGCCAGGGCGGCCTCTTCTTTCTTGACTTTGCTTTGGGATTGGGTAGTCCCTGCATACAGTTTTTTGGCTATAACCATATGGATTGTGTCTTTGTGTAGCTCATTGGGACAGTGGTCTTTGGGGCCAGGTTCAATGGGAACGTTGAGGGATTTGGCAGAGGTAGAATTTCCCTCTTCTACTCTGCCTTGGCTTTTCCCTTGGTTGTGCTAGCGGAATGGGATTGTACCACATGCACCTTCTTGGAGTTGGTTGGACACTTTGATTTCCAGTGTCTTGCTGTGTTACAGGCTATGCAGTAAGGACCCTTCACGTCAGGAGGGTTTACAGAGGACTTTGTGGGGTCCTCTTTCTGGAAGCGTGGTTTCTTGTAGGTTGGCTTAGGCTGCTTGGACTTGGGTTGGTTGGGAGGACCAAACGTTTTGACATGACTATGGAGGCAGTCCACAATTTCTGACATGTCCTTGCCTTTGATGTAGGCAGGGGCCATCACTATATGAAGCTCTTTGTACAGATGAGTGGCCTGCTTTATTGCAGCGCAGATATCAAAGGTGGAGACCATACCAGAGCCAAGGAGCACCAGCACATCATGGTAGAATTGTTCCATGAATTCCTGCAGAGTTTCACCTGGAGCAAATTTCATGGCTCTAAACTTGGACTTTCTGGTGAAGAGGATATCCTCTCCACCAAACTCCACCAGCTTGGCCTGTCTAGCCTCTTGATGCGTCCAGTCAGTTGCAGGTAGGCATGGCATCACCAAGTTGACGCCAATTGCTTCTAGTGTGGTGATGAGTGTGGTTGCCTTTTGGTGGTTGCTAGCGCCCCTCATTGCCATCTCAAAAAGTCTCAGACAGGAATGTATGTTCTCTTGTTTATCAAATTTTGGGAGGTTCAGAGGTTTGAATTGTTTGTTCACAGCTGTAGGCTTGGTGGGCTGGCAGGGGGAGGCAGTTGACTGCCTAGCTGTATAGCTACGCCTAGCCCTAGGCGTGGCCTTTGGTGTGAAAGGCTCTCAAGAGGGAAGGGTTGTGAACACCTTGGGAATCCCCCTGTTTGGTTGTTCCCCTTCCTCCTCAGAGGTGTCAGCAGCGTCTTCATAGCAATCTGTACGCATTGAGGATGATGTTTGCCAGCTGCTTGAGATGCATTTACAGCCTTTTGTTTCTAGTAGCTGGATCTGAGCCTCCATTTTAGCCAGGCGGTTATGGACATTGCTGTTGTCCATCTGCAGGCTTCTTTGGCGGAGCTCAGACTCTATGCTCATGGCAGTTTTAGAAAGGTGTGACACAGCATCTCTCAGGTTTGTCTGTTCCGTTTGCAGAGCCATTATGGTCTCATGCGCTCTAGCAAATCCTCTTTGTATCCATTGATTGTGCTCTCCAGGGTTGCTACTCTGGTCTCTAATGTTGAAATCTTTGCACTGTACAGACAAGGTAGCGGCTTTGGCGTAGATGAGCAGGATACCTTAACTTGGCTGTTGACTTTTGCTTCTAGTCTCTGGAAGTTGTCCAGAACGTATTTTTTGAACTGGTATAGTTGTGAGCCAAGCTGCTCTACTTCCTTGTCCAGGGCAATCACGTTCTGGTCCATGGTGGCTATGTTGTCTGCCATTCTCACGCTGAACTTGTCTGACTTAGTACAGAACTTGTGCACGTCCTGTAGCCATGCCAGAGAAGCTCCACAGGCATCCATTGCTTCATGTACCATGGCCCTGAACTTTGTGTTTAAGATGTCAATCAGTTCATCAATATGTGCATGCACATTCCCCCCATGGCCTGATTAGCCAGGACCACGGCACACATCTCCAAAAAGGAGGTGTTGACTGTGGCCCATTGCTCATCCCAGTTGTGGCAACAGGAGAGGAGGGTGTTGCCCAGGGACAAAAGCTTGAGATTATGGCGGGCGGCAACTAGTTAGAGTTGTTTCACAGAGGGCTGGACAAACCAGCAAGGTACTCCACGGTATGATCTCCACCAGCAAGGCGCTCCTGAAGAGCTTGGAATGATGCGTTACGGTAGAGCCAGTAGAGTTGCCAGCAAGTTTCCTGGTCCCAGTAGTGGAAGAATATTCTTAGATTCTGGTCAAGGCAATCAGAGGGACAGAGGTGGAACCCATGAAGTAAAGTCTCAGCCAGATCAACAATCTGTGTGCAATTGTATGAACCAACCAAAGCAGGACCCTCAGGGAAAGAGGGCAACGGGACCACAACCAAAGAGACGGTTGTGGGAGGGTGAACAACCATGGGGTTGCTTACAGAAAAGACAGGAGCACTCTCACTGTCTGATGATTCTATCTTGTACCCATTCTTGTCAATAAAGCTGGGCGGAGGCAGGGCCAAGGACAATCCTTGGCGGGCGGGGGCAGTTTCATGTGGCTTTGGCAAAGGCTCAATTTTGAGTGAGCATCAATGTTGAACAACTTGTGTTATTGCTGGTATGTTCAAAGGTTTATTAAAACTGGAGTACAATCTAGCCAGCAGCTGCAATCTATCCAGGTGTAACTAAGAACTTGTTGTCATCCTTTCAGGTGTCTGTATCAATATATACTGCAACAACCCTTGTTCTTGTCCTTTCAGACAGTTCTCAGTGGCTATCTTTGCAATGTGTCAATCTTTGCTGGCTGCGCCTATCCTGATTGGCTGTCCTTGGCACGTGTGTTGCTACTGGCCTTTGCAGGCGTACATGGCACTTCAGCTACAGCCTACGCTCTTCTTGAGCTAGCCTACTGCCATTTATTGAATGGATGTATCTTACACATCTATTATTGCGCTGGGAAACTACGCTGTATTTAGTTGATGCTTATAAATGGTCATTAATCTGTCTCCCAACATTAGAAGGTGGAATTCTGGTATTCCATTTATAGGGCTTAATCAGTGATCCTTTTCTGGATGACAAATCCTCTGCCTATTAATACAACAGGTCAAATTAGGGATTATACGCCGTATAATAGCAGACTCAATCCAGTATCAACCTGTGAATTATCCGCCGTGTAATGCTGACCCAAACCAATAAGAAACCTGATTATACGCTGTGTAGCTCTGACCCAAACTTGGTACTGCCTGATCTTTTGCATACCAAAGGTTTGATATGAGCATAAAAGCCCATCAGGCAGTGTGGGGCTGGGTTGATACAACGTCCAGTAGGGTGGATTGGGAGGTGAATGATAGATGATCTTTAGGTTATACAGCATAGAATCAATGATAACCACTATGTTGGCTAACATTTATACAACATATAATTGTTACATAAATTATAATAAAGCAAATAATATACGGCGTGTAATCAGTACACATTGGAATTATGATCAGTGATAATACAGCGTATAATTGCAACATATATCATAATATACTAAAAATTACATGGCGTGTAACTGCCATATATGTTATAATATATTGGTGATTATACGGCGTATAGTTACTACACTTGATTAAATGATAACCAAGTGATTATACGGTATGTAACTGATTAAGATCTGCTTTCAATGATTAGCCTGATCATTTGTGGTCAATCAGCCTAATCTCACTTTCCCTGTGAAATGAATCAAACCAGAAGGATCCAAACCAGTCAACATAGAAGCTATAGGTACATATACCATTCCCAGGTGGAACAGCTCACCAAATTGACAATATCAGCTGAGGAGAGGGTTAAACTGACCTGTAAATATGTAGGCCCTCAATTATTATAACACAAAGGCAGTAGCAAGGAGATGGAAGGAATGTATTTCTTAAGAGCCACCTGAACCTTTTCCTTGACAAGAGATTTTTGGAAAAAAAGGATGCAGTATACCATTTACTGGGAGTGTGAGATTAGGCTGATTGACCACAAATGATCAGGCTAATCATTGCGCGCAAATCTTTATCAGTTACACACCATATTATCACTAGATTATCATTCTATTAATTGTAAGAATTATATGCTGTATAATCACTAGCTTATTATAATTGATATGACTATATACAGCATATAATTGTCAGTAAAAATAGTAACTATCAGTGATTACATGCCATGTGATCACTAGTTCATCAATTGTATTTATCACTCCCATCCTACTGGACATTGTATCAAATCAGATTCACCCAGCCTGAAGAACGTATATGTGTATATCAAACAAATCATGTGCAAAAAGCAATGAAATACTGAGTTTGGATCCACATTATACAGCATATAAAAAGTTCCTTACTGGTTTGGGTCAGTATTACACAGAGGATAATATAAGTTGATATTGGATTGAGTCAGCTATTATACGGCGTATAATCCCTAATTCAAAAAACTGTCATATTAATAAGCAGAAGGCTTGCCAGCCAGAAAAGAGTCACTGATTAAACACAAAAATGGTAAGCAGTAATACCAGAATTCTACCTTCCAAAATAGGATGATTGAACTGGGATTATTTCTAAGCGCCAACCAAATACAGCATAGTTTCCTAGTGCCATAAGGGGCATGTAAAGATACAGTCAATCAATAATTGCCAGTAGGCTAGCTCAAGAAGAGTGTAGGCTGTAGCTGAAGTACCATGTACGTCTTGTAAAGGCCAGTAGCAGTACATGTGCCAAGGACAGCCAATCAGGATAAGCGTAGCCAGCAAAAAGGAACCTATTGCAAAGTTAGCAACTGAGAACTGTCTGAAAGAACAAGAACAAGGGTTGTTGAAGTATATATAGATACAGACACCTGAAAAGAATAAAAACAAGCTCTTAGTTATACCTGGATAGATTGCAGCCAAAGGCTAGATTGTACTCCAGTTTCAATAAACATAATTATCTTTAAAGTTCTATTCTATTGTAGTCTGTAGTGCTTTGTATAGGAAAAGGTAGAGTACATTGGCAAGGCTAACATCTATCTGTAGCTTTGAACATGCCAGTAATAACCCCAGTTGTTCAACAGGGAGCCACAGGAGCCCACTTTGCTTCTTGGCAGTATTGAGTCTCAGTTTCTGAACCAGGCCTGGAGTCCATATTTACAGTGAATTGCATGAAATCCAAAAAATCAATATTAATAACATTTAAACTCAATCCTTCTTAAGGAAGGGATATTATGTGATCTTCTGTTTATTTTGAAGGTAGTCTTACGAACAATAAAGGTTGATTTGAAAGTTTTAAGGTTTTTTGAGCAATTGTAATTATTAAACACTGGTGGCTTATCTAGAGGCATAGTGGAAAAATATTTTTAAAGCTGTTTGATAACTGGTCTTAGTAGTTAATCTATGAAAAAAATCTCAAACAGTTATCAGTTGGTTTGATATATACCACAAATTTATTGTTACCAATATCATTTTTAATATTTAAAAATCTTAACTAAAGACAGAACAAGATCTTTAACATCAAACAACTGTTCTTGACTCAGGACATCAAGACCAACAGTTTTTTTCAAGTTATCTATGAAGTTTACAGAGCTTTCAATGTAATGTTTAAAGTTAAACACATTATTGGAGTGAATCAATCCTCCTTATTGTCTGTAAAGAGTTACACTTAAGTGTTTGGCATTAACAGTAACTTCAAGTTCAGTTTCTAAGTTTGATGAGTCATACAAAACCCCAGTTTTTAGGGTTTCAGGTTTGACTCCCAATTCTACATCTGGTTGATTAAGCTATGGAGATGATCAGTTATTAAATTAATTTTTAAACTATGATTTCCATTTACAATTTGGCTGCCAATATTATGAAGAGCTTCATCACTCTCTGGTATAAAATCCAACTGTAAAAAAGAGCAAGAATGGGTGTATTTCCATCAGAAGTGATGGTCCTGACACATCTTATCACAAGGATGCTGAAATAGTAACTTGTTCAAATGATGCCAACCTTGTCCCACCTCTGTGTCTCATATCTAGCCATCAAGGTCTAAGCACCTTAAGCCCAACAATCTAAAGTTGATGCCAATCCAAGAACAGCTGGCCAAGTTTATAAGCAACAAGTGTATTTCCACATATTCCCCTCCTAAGGCTTCAGATGCTCTCTTGCAGCTCATACTCACACATGATCTTAAGCAGATCCCAAGTGGAGAGCACTTCCTCCTGTACAACAACAGTTCAAGTGTTAAGGACTTCATAATCTGTGTCTCAACTCAAGAGAACCTTATTAAGTTAAAAAGGGCATCAACTTGGATAGTTGATGGTACCTTTGCCATATGCTACCAGAAGCTCTACCAGTTCTGGATGGTACATGCCCAGATAGACATATGTGTTGTAACTGAACCAATAATAGTTTGGTATTTTAATTGGGGGAATATAACAGTCCAAATAGAAAGACAAGACTAGGAATAAGATGTGTTTATTTTAATAATAATACAGCTGATATACTATTGTTGAGTTTATACTTCTGGAAAGTATAATAAAAAATAAAGGGGAAGATTAAGAAGAGAATGATACTTTATTAAATATGAATATAGAATATTATGTAGTATCATGACAAGCCACATGTTGTCCATGTACATCATGGAGATCATGGGGCTTATCTGAGTAATGTTCCTCTTGAGTCACAAGGCTTAATCAAGTTGTGTTCCATTTAGGACCTGGATTGAGTGATCCCCGTCATAGATGGTTAACTGATAATGATGCCACCAGTTTATTGACTGGGCAGTGAACCACTCAGTGAGCTGCTTGGTGATTTACTTGGGGTGTTAATTCCCCAAGAGGGAGTAATCAAAGATGTTGTGACACTATATTTGAGAGCCACAGATTGCTAGGGGGTGTCATAGTGGTTTGTTCCATATAACATTTTGGACTGGGCATATCTCAAGCAAGGAATCAGTGTGTTAATTTAGCTTTTCTCCTAATCAGGAGATAGTGCCCATAATTTGCCATTGCACTCAGTTTGGTTCATACTGTTAGTCACATTATGGGGTGTCTCTTCTATTGCCCCCTGTGTATTGTGAGATATGTTAGTGGACAAGAGGATAGTCTTGGTTGCAACATCTGGGTATTCCACTTGTATTCTTTCTCCTTCCTGAGGCCACCAAGTTCATTTACACCAGTGCTTTCCAAATCCTCTGCCACAGCTTTCCCTCCTGCTGTCTAATGGCAACACCTAGAAGATCCCTACACGCACCTGTGCCAACCCCTCTGATGCTGACAAGGACCAGACCACCCTGGATGCCAAGAAAAGGTAAAATTTTGAGCTCTTAGACCACAGTTATGCATTAAGGGCTTTGAACCTGCTTAGTTTAATGCATACAAGCAGCTGTTTGACTGTAAAGTGCAGGAGTGCCACTTCCATATTTGATAAGCAGTTGCTTAAAATGTACAAGCCAATGTCAAGCTAAGTAGGTTTAGCCGCAGGGAAACCTCATACACCTGCAAATTTGTTCTGGTACAGTTTAGTGCCTTAGCTTTTTAAATCCAGAGCACACTGTGTAGGGGCTTGAGATTCTCTCCAAGAATACTTACACAGTGAAGCACACAAAGTTCTGGCCTTTCCTGGAGTAATTCAATCCCAGTGGATTGGGAAGGTTGTATCTCAGAGGCAAGTCAAGTCCAGAGCCAAGGCCTGCTGTTACGTGTACAGGGCTGCTGTCAATGGCAAGCTGCAGACTATTTCAGCTATTGAGAACTACCATAGGCACCTCAAGTTCAACAAGTTCTTTTCTCTCCTCCAGAACAAGCAGGAAAGAAAATCTCCAAGCTGTGTGACTTGGCCAACCATGTCCTCTCACCAAGACCTCCACAAAATTGACCTTCTTCACCAATGCCATCCAGGACGCCACAAATCACAAGCATAAGGCCTCTGATATCAAGCTGAAGCTTGAGCTCATTGCAACTTCTCTCCTAGAAGAGGCCAGAATGAAGAAGAGGAAGAAGGGTGAGGAATAAATTTGCTTGTTTGCTTCTATTTTTAATTTTAATTTTTACATTTTAGTTTTAATTTTTATATTTATAAGTACTTTTAGATATTACTAATTTTTTAGGTATACCTGCAAATTTCAGATGAATATTTTTAGTTGAAATTGAATTAATGTCTTAATTTCTTCTAATTTACTAGTAAAACATAAGATATTCAGAGTTGTGCTTATATGAAGTATAACAGATAAATATTAAAATTTCTTATATTTTGTAGTGCTTAAAATAATTTAACTCTCTTTATTTTTATTTGAGCTCTAATTTCTATGGGAATAAAAAATAGTAATTAGTGTACATTACATATTAAATTGAAAATAATTACTTATTCTTCCTTTTTCTTATTAGTTAAGGTATGTGTTATTACAATTTTGAGCTCTCTGAGGTCATTTTAGTATAATATAGTTGTATAAAATAATTTTATGTTAAAAGTGTTCAGTACATCAAGTACTGTTAATTAAAATATGTCAACTTCCAGGAGTCAATCATACAAAAAACTGAATTCACATTTTACTTAATAGTTAACTACCAGTGAGTTGATTTCATCACAGTTGGCATCTGTTATAAATAAAACTTTGCAGGTCTATTAAATGGACTTAAAAATAGTTCAGCTCAAGCTATGAAATTAAAATGAAGGGGTTTTGCTTTTGAACTGAATTATTCAGCTTCTCCAAATTTGGATCATAATTAATTAGTGAGTTTCCTGAGACTCTAACAGTAATGTTCCACATTAGTGTCTCCACTAAGAGTACAGAGATCAATTACCTTGGTATTTATGGGAATCTCCTTTCCCAAATAAATCTAAGTTTATATATTCTGCCTTTGCAATCTTTATGCTTTAAGTTATCTCTTTCTGCCACTCAGGAAGAATATTATGTTACATTATCCCAAAACAGGGCAAAAATTAATATAGTTTACCTTGCTGCAACACTTAGGTTACTAACTACTGCTTAGCTTGAACTGCAAGTAATTTTTATAAAGACTTTCTTCTAAGTTATCTCCTATTTCAGTTTAGTTGTGCACAACTCAACAATCAGCCACAACTAGCCTATTTCACATAACACTCCTGCCATCTCCTGGTGTTTCCCAGATTAACAGCGTCCTTTGCAGTATACACTACAGTATACTATCTTATCACATACTTTACCAACAACTTTAACTCTTTTAAAATGCATGTAAAGGTGTTTTCTGGTTCATTATAGCATATAGAATTTTTTAGCTGTTTTCATATTCCAGTTTTCCAACTTTCTTCCCCACTTTTCTAAAATGATCTCTCACATGTTATGAATTTGAACTTGTTAGGGGTTTCAATTGGCCTTGTAAATGATAGTTTGTAATTTTACCTATGTAAAAGTCATTCCTTTCAAATTTGTTATAAAGTGTTACCTTTACTTAAATATGGATCAATGTGTCAAGAATGGCACTTTTCTCCTCTTGAAACCTAAGGTTTGGAGCAGGGTTTGAAATCTGGTCCAGTCTGCCCGTAGGCTGCTAGCCCTGAGGGCCAGGGGGCTGCCCACCCACATTTTTTGGGATTGAAACCTCTCATATTTGAACCTCAGGTAATATATAAGATGGAAATACCAGCATGGAAGTGCTAATTTTTGCACCAAAGGACAGGCACCTTGAGTTACCTAGTATAGGCAAAGGAATGCCTGCTATTGGCTTGATAAACCTAAAGTCTACCCTGGTAGCCAATAAGGATTTGCCCCTCATAAAGATGCTGGCCTACAAGCCATCCCTTAGAATGATGCTTGAGAAAAGAATAGTTGTAGTACTCTTCTAGATAAATCACCCAATGAAAGCCCATCATGTTCCTGGGCCATTTTGCTGCCCTCTAATGTGGATGCCCTGCCCATGTGAATTCACATTTCATGATCTTATGGTAATTCCAAATTAACAAATTTAAAGTCTGGCAGTGAATACTATATTAATCTCTAGACCCTGTACCAGATTTTATTGCCATTTACAAATCAAGGTTATGAGATATTAGTTTTTCAAAATATTTTCATATTTTTTTCTTAGTTATCTGCCAACTTAACTCCAATACTTTTGAGCTGCCTTCTCCGCTGCCTGCAGGTTTTTGTCCTCCAGGTGCCCCATTTAGCCATGTCTACTTCACAGAATATTCTTTAACCCCTGAAAATAAATAATATACATCTGACAGTAGACAACTGCCAAAATTAACTCATTCTGCAAGCTAACTAACTATATTTCAACAATCAGAATTAAAAATACTTTAATGTCAACAGCATTGGAAAGTCAGAATTAAGTTTCTTACTCATGCAGACTACTAAATGTTGACACTTTTTTAATAAGAAGAAACCTGTTTCCTGAGCATTTTACTTAATAAAAATTAAGCTTCAAGATACTTTATAGGGCAATATAATCATGTAGAATCCAAAAAAATTAAAAATAATGCAAAGCTATCTAAAAATATAAGAAGACCCACTTGAAATAAATTCACTATGAAATCAGCTATCTTTACTATAAAATATTTTTTCCATTTATAAAGATAAAATATCCAATATACATAAAGGTACTACAAAAAACATATTATAGGGAAATAAATAATCAGAAACATTAATATACTATTTTTCTATATTAAAAACTACAAAAAACATATAATTTACTAGTAAAATACCAATATAGGTCATGTAATACAGTATAAGGCATCAAGCTATCAATAAAAAATAAATGATTTTATAAAACAGTATTATAAATTAATAATGATTTCTTTAGAATAACTATAAATTAAAAATATTATACTGAACATATAAGAACTATATAAAAGATTAGGCAAAACTCAATAAATTTAATTAAAAGCTAGACTGTGATCACCTGGTTGCCATTAAGAACTGTGGCAATCTTCTTGATGTATTCCCCAATCTCTGAAAGCTTATATTTGGCCTTGATAATGTCCTTGATCTTCTCTTGATATTGTTTCTCATTGGTGGTTCTATTCTTCTTGGATGGGCGGTTCTTGATATCTCTGATGGATGCAACAGTATTCCCCTGTTGGACTTTGAGGTGCTCATAGAAGGTGTTGTATCTGGGCTTGATTCCAAAGGAGGACTTGATATTTGTATGTCAGCCCTCTAAAGATGGAGTGGTTTTCATCTCATATTAAGAGCTGCCTGGTAGCAGTTCCAGTTGGCTTTGGCTCTGGGCTTGCTCCAGCGCTTAGTGACCTTACATTCAATCCACTGTGGTTCATAATATTAAATAGAAGGGTAGAAGGTATCATCATAATTCTTGGCATATAGATCCTGGCATGGGAGCTCAAAGGCTTGCCCAGCATACTCTGACTTTACAAAGGCTAGTGCTACAAACTGCTGAATCAAGAATTTGCACTTTCCTGATTTATCTAGATAGTAGAGCTTGCTGAGCTCAGGTAGACCCTTTAGTTGCCTGTTGACAGCCTGTTGATAATGGAAAAAACACCCCTGGACCTCTCCATTAAAGGTGTTTACAAAAGCGTTATACTGGGAAGTTTCATTGTCCATGATTATAGTTGAGGGGCCAAGTGCTTTATCATGAGCTTCTTGTTCTGCAGCAAGGGTGGCTTTATCCTTTTCATCATCATCTGGATTGGCTCTAGTGTTATGGCCAGGGGGACTCTTCCTATTATTGGGTAGGACTTTGATGCCCCCCTGAAGGATTTTAGAGGCATTGTGTAGATCTCTTCTATTGCCCCAGGACACAGAAAGTAGGCAAATGGGAGCACCTTGCCTTACATAAGGGAATGTACAACCCATAGTTGGTAAAAAAGGCAGGGGCATACTGCAAAGGTACCGTCACATAACCAGGTCTCTAAATCTCTTAACTGCTCTAGGTTCTGTTGTGTAGCAAAGCATATAATTCTTGCCTCTGCTGTAGGCCTGTCATCATGTAAAAGAAATACCTCATGATCATTGAACATCTTCAGCTCATCTGTCAAGACTAACTCCCTTGGACCATGGCAGATTTCTTATGGGGGAATAGATCACGGCATTTGTCACATATGCACTTTGCTAACTGGTTGCAGTCAGGGATGAGCTTCAGGTTCTCATTACTTAGGTGGGTGATGGCCTTAATTGCCAGATCAGAAGCCTTGATGTCTTTGGAGACTGGAACCATTTGTTAGAGGTACCACTTTAGAATTTTCAATAAGATTGATTGGAGCATTGCATGTGTACTCTCCTTTTTCACTAGTGACTTTATCCCATCCTTCTGTGTTGATCCTGGAAGTGCAGCTTTTATTTTCAAACACATAGAGCTTGCTTTTTCCTGCTCTATTCCAATTGCTGTAATTAAAAAAAGCCATCACAGACTAAACTTGCACCTCCTTTGACAGATATTAGAGGGGGAAACCAAGGGAACTTCTTTGGGAGCTTAAACTCTCCTTTGATGTTACATATATTGTGAACCTTTAGGGGATCCAATGGGCCAATTGGTGCTTATGATAATCAGACAGGTAATAATCAGAATCTTCTTTATTGATAATTGATGAGGAGAATGGAGGTGCAGATTCCTTGGGCAGTGGAAGGAAATATCTGGAGTTAGATTCTTGTGCTTCTTGGACTGGGATGAGCTTGATTCCTTGGGGCTTGATTCCTTTAAGCTTGATTCATCTGGGCTTGGCTGGGGCTCTGGACTCTTGGGTATCTTCTTTCTTCCTTTCTTGTTTAGTGGAACCTCATCTCCTTCTGATTGTTACCAGCTTGGAGAAGAGGAGGGGTCAGGGGAGGGCTCTTTGCTTTCAGGGTCTGGGGTCTTTTCCTTTGTATTCTGTTTCTTTAAGGGCTCTTTGGCTGATTTTTTGTTGAGGTAGGGACTTTAGGTCTTTTCAGAGGCTTTGGTTACTTTCTTGGTTAACTTGGGGTTCTTTTGTGGCTTCTTGGAAGATTTGTCCTACAATAATTAGAGTATAATTTATAAAGTAAGAATAATCATGTGAAAATAGAATAGAATTAAATAATAGTAATGTGTTTTAAATTTTATTATTAAGTAAATAGTTTATAGAAGTATGGAAAGTAATTTTAGAGCTAGTTTATTAGTAAAGAATAGAAAAACCATGTTTAAATAACAAGTTATCAATCTGGTAGTCACAATAGTCAAAAACATCTAATTTAGTTTATCAGCATAAAAAACACTTTAATTTTGACTGTTGACATACTGACAGTCAGCATTAAACTAGAAACACTATGTAAATCATTTATAAAGCTTGGTTAATATTTTCTGGAGTTGGTTTTTTAAGGCCAAAATTGATTTTATTTTAATTGTAAAAAATCAAAGATTTGTATATATAGCTTATGAAAATTAAATGATAGAGATTGTAGAGGGAAGTCTAAAGTACATCCATGGTACTTTGGCCTGAATTATCATACCATTATATGTGTGCTTTTTGTTAAGCAACAGTGTTTTACTAATAAACCAGTGAAGGTGTCAACATGGAGGTAGTCAGAGTTCTTTTATAGTAACTCTCCTATTAAATCTTGCCTAAATTATGTCACTTTGTTTGCTTAGCCAAACTCCTTTGTTGCAATTTAGTTGATGCTTCAATTTGACACAAAGTTGACATTATAAAGAAATATATAAATTATAGTTTTAACATATGTGTTTTGGCTTAAGTGGACTTCCAGAAATAAGATATAGTTTATCCAGTGAGTTTAAAATAACAGTAAGTATCTTTATAGTACAAAGAACACTATGAAAGTTGACATATGTCTTTGTTAAATGCTTATCTTAATATATATTTTATAAAAACAGTAGTATAAAATATAAAAAGTAGTTATTTTCAGAATATTGTGTATTTTATTAAGAAATTTATGGATTCTTATTTGGGGTTGACATCCAGATATTACTTACTGTAGTCAACCTTAATGTAAAAGTACAAGGAAACTTACCTTTTAATAGTAAATTATATTAGTTTTTTTGGCTTAAACATAAGCCTTTTTAAATGGTGTTGACATTATGCCTGTTCCATTTTAATTTTGCAATTCTGACTTAATAATTCACTATGAAAAATTAGCTTAGTTTTGGAATTTCCAATTCTGGCAGATAAATATTAAAATAATGTTGACTTACTGAATGAGTTCATTCTGATAGTTGCCTGACAGTATACTAGCACAATCCCTTGGCCCAAACTAAAGAGTTGCCCAAATTTAACAGAAAGGGGCCTTGGTTTATTAATAAACCCTGAATGTTTAAAGATAAGGATAGATTTCTCCCATCTAACAAGTTGACAGGAAACCACCTCTCACCCCCAAACCAATGCCTGTGTCTGCAATCAAACTATTCCCTAGACTGATTCAATATTCTGTTTATAATAGTTTTTGTCAACTTTTTGGGGGTAATTATCACTATCATCCTGGATTAGACATATAGACTTGTATGGGAAAGTTATTAAAATACCTTTTTAAGTTAGCACCAACATTAAGGTGGGCTTTACCTGCCTGGCCTATGGCCCACCCAATCCCAAAAGTGATAGGCTGCCATCCAAGGCTGTTTCTCTGACACAATGCCAATACCTGAGACTTCTGGATTCTTACCATCCTCTTACCACTTGGATTATCTCCACTAATGATAATAGGATTGAACTTTAAGGTATGAAAATTGAGAGGCTCTTTTCAATAAATCCAAGCTCATTTTTTCTTTTTAACTTTGACACTCAATCTTCAGTGCTCATCTTCCATTTTCTAGGAAGATTACATCATTCATATCAAGATCAAATAAGCTTAAAGCCAGAACCTCAAGTCTTACATATTTAAGGATTTGCTCTGAGCTCTTTGTTATTTCAAGTAACAAAGTGCAACTCAAAAAATGGTTTTTATTACAGGGGTGTTAAGCCTCACCTTCACACCTTACAACACAACATTCATTGATCCTGCTTTCCTCCTTCTGCTTGAAGGCCTTTTCCTACTATCTCTAGTCCTCCCCTGGAAGAGGGAACAGTCAGCATTTAAGCTGTCTGCATGTCAACTGTCACAATTAATTTTATACCCAGGTTGAAACATTAGAAAAGTCTAGATAAAATTTACTATCATGTAGCTTACTAGAAGTTGACACTTTTTTAACAAGAAAAAAATCAAATGCTGAGCATTTCACCTAGTAAAAATTAAGCTCCATTTGGTTTTTAGGGTAATATGATCATGTAAAATCCAAAAATAAAATAAAAAATTCAAAATAATTGAAAAATATAATAAAAAATACACGGCAGAAATAATTTACTATGAAATTAACTGTTCTTACTAAAAAATTATTTTATTTGTCATATAAAAAGTTCTTAAATTATTTCTCAAATTAAAATCTTGATAAAAATAAAATATATTAAATAAAAAACTAAAGGTAAACACTTATTTTAAGAATAGTTGATATAATAGCAACCCAAAATTACTTATACTAAAGTACTAAAACAACTATTTAAGCTAGATAATCCAAGCTCTAGCATATAAATCATTTATAAAAACTATTAATTATTTCTACCATTTTCAATCAAGTTATCTTTTTAAATAATAATTTTAGTTTTGACATTAAAATTATATAATAAAATATCAGAAAGAGCCAAAAAAGTTTATTATAAGCTAAGTTGGAGGTTTGTTGCAAGAGAGTATAGCGGCAATCTTTCCTATCTTTTCCCAAGTTCAGATAGCTTGTACTTATTCTTAACAGCTGTCTTTTTATGCTCTTTGTAAATGCTAGCCTTGCACTGTTTTCTCCTCATTGAAGCCCTTACTTCCATATTCCAAAGGGAGGAGACAGTCTTCCTCTGTTCAGCCTTAAGGTGCTCAAAGAAGGTGTTGTATCTGGGATTCACACCAAAGAAGGACTTTATATGTTTATGCTTTTTCCAGGCATAATGTTGTCTTAATTTAATCCTTGAGAATAGCCTGATAGCAATTCCAGCTTGCCTTTGCTGTTGGCTTGCCCCTGCAACTGACCACCTTGCGCCCCACCCATTGTGGCTCATAGTAGTCAAAGAAGGGTTGGAACAAAGCTTCATGACTCAAGGAATAAGGGTCATTAAAGAGAAGCTCAAATCCTTGGTCAAATGCTCAGGTTAAATAAATACAAGAGCAACAAACTTCTGGATCAGACACTTGTATTCACCAGTTGTATTGTTGTAACTGTGCTGTTTTAGCAGAGTTACAAGGGGAAAATATTTAGAAACTAGATAATAATCTTTATTGAGAGATAGTGATTATATAGTCATTGTGAATCAAGGATAACAGAAACATGATTGTGCTGATCACACGGTTGGATGGTGAAGGGGGTGGCTTGACCCTGGTAATGAGTGAAGCGCCAAAACAGGGTATCCACCATAAGGGATCATCATTTGTTCATGTTGTTAGATTTGGCAATTCAAGTTGACTTCCTAGTCTGGCTTCAAGTGGCTGGGTAATTGGATTGCGGGTCACAAACCCGCTTGCTCAGAACCTTGCTGGTGGATCAAGCCTGCTGTTTCAACACCCCTCCCAACTGAAGGTTGGCCTCCTCTGGGGGTAGGTCATCAGGGAGGTTGTCATGAGCCTGGGAGCCATACTGGACTAACTGTTGTTCTGTGGCAGACAGGGCAGTTTTGTGTTGTTTTTGTCTTGCTTTGCAGGGTCTCAGGCAATCATGGCGTAGGGTTTTGTATTGTTTGCGCTTCCTGAGTCCTTGCACAAGGTAAGTATTATTTTTGTTTACCTTTAAGATAATGACAGGGCCCACCTTTTCTGGATGTAGTTTACTTTTGTCAGTATTCATGACCCAGACTTTGTTGCCAACCTCATGTCTGTCTTGGATGGGGACAAAGGTCTTTTATAGGTGCTTGTTTTCTCTTTCTGATTGATTGCTGTTGGCTTGCATGTCCTGGGGGTCTGAATGGGGTGGAACTTTGCTTGGCATTTCCAGCTTAAGTCCCAATAGCGCTTGGATGATATTGGGCTGTGTGCCAGATACAACTCATAGGGGCTTTTCCTGATGGATCTGTTCACGCAAGTTTATCATACAAGTAATGCAGTCAGTAGCTGCTTGTGCCAATCCTCAGGTCTCCCAGCGGTGATTTTAGCCAAGGCTTGCACAAGGCTGCCATTCAGCTGCTCTACACGTTCATTGGCCTGAGGGTGGTAAGATGTTGTCGCCGTGTGCTGGACCCCATTCTTGGTGAGGTATAAGTTGATATCTCTGGAGATCAATTCTTTGCCTCTATTAGTTATCAAGAGTTCTGGCTTTCCAAACTTGCTGATGATTTCTTTCCCTATGAATTGCTGCACATCATTTCCTGTATGTGTTTTAACTGCTTGCGCCACTGGCCATTGCATGGAAAAGCCTATTGCAGTAATGATGTACTTCTTTTTATGTCTCCCTGGCATGGGGCCCAGAATGTCTAGGGCCCACACCTTGAAGGGTAGTTGCGTACAAATAGATAGCACTGATATATGTGGGGTTTTGCTTTTAGCAAAATTTTTGCACACCTCACATTGGTCTAGAACTTCCTGGACATTGCAGTATAAGGTTGGCCACCAGGCTTTATGTTTTAGAAACTTGTATAGGTTTTGGCTCTTGGTATGTCTAAGGTCTCTGTGATATCGTAGGATTGTGTCAACTTGCTGATGTGTGGAAATATAAGGAGTGGTGGTTCCATTGGTCATTTTCTGATTTAAGGTTCCATATATGTCCGCCAAAAAAGTACTCATTCTTAATGACTGTTTCCTTTGTTATGTCTGTGGTGCCAGGGGGAAGCCTTTGTCCTTTGTTGGAGCACCAGTAGAGGCCAGTCTGGGTCAAGCCTGCTCTTGCCTCTTGTGGCTCTGATGTACAGGCGTGAGAGTGTGTCTGCCATGGCAAGTTCTGGACCAGGATTGTATGATATGAGCATATTAAATCTCTCCAAGAGTTTCATCCAGAATGCTTGGCAGCGGGATAGATTTGCTTGGCTTTTGAAATATATGAGCAACTTGTGGTTGGTCAGCACTGTAAATTCTTCCTGCTGTTCTAGATAACAACACCATTTGACTAGGCAGTATACAATTGCCAACAACTATTTGTCGTGTATAGGGTATCAACACTTGCTGTCTGTCAGTTTCTGTGATTTGTAGGCTACAGGCAGGAAGTCACTGTCATTATTTTTGATTTTTAGTACTTCCCCAATGGATGCATCTGAGGCGTTGGTTTCCTTTTGGTATTCCCCATCACGTTTGGGGTATTGCAGGATGGGAGCTGTTGTGAGTTTCTCCTTGAGGCGTCTAAAACAGAGGTTGCGTTGGGAGGTCCACACAAATTTGGACTTGGCGCCTGTTATGGCAGATAAGGGGGTGGTCAAAATGCCACAGTCAGGTATGAAGCAGTGTACATAGGCCACCATTCCCAAGAAGGTGCGGAGTTCTGACTTATCCCTGGGTGGTGGCATCTTGCAGATGGCCTGTATTTTTTGACTGTTGGGTTTGATGCTGTCCTTTGAGACTGTGTCCCAGGAAGGGTAATTGCTCTCGGAAGAACTGGCACTTGGAGGGTTTGGTCAACAGTTTGTGAAGTGCCAAGGTATCAAAGACTGCCTTGAGGTCTTTGTGATGTTGTTCAAACAAAGGACTGTAGACAATAATGTTGTCCAGGTACACTAGGGCGTGTTTGCCTATGTGTGGCGCAAATACTTTGTTCATGAAGGTTACAAAAGTAGACTGGGCATTTGTCATGCCAAAGTTGAGCACTACACATTTTTAGGAGCTGTATTTGGTGCAGAAGGCTGTTTTGGGGATGTCTTCCTCCTTGATGCAAATCTGGTTTTAGCCTGCTGTCAGGTTAATCTTGGAGAAGACTGTGGCTCCTCCTAAGGCATCAAAGAGGTCCTCAATCAGTGGTAGTGGGTAATGGTTCTTAATGGTAACTTTGTTTAGGGCTCAGAATTCTGTGAACAGACGTAAGGTACCATCCTTCTTGGCCACAAAGAATATAGCGGCCCCAAAGGGAGACTGTGAGGGGCAGATAAGTCCTTTTTCCAATGCCTCCTTGAGGTAGGCGCGTAAAGTGTTGTCTTCATTTGGGGTCAGCCTGTATATTGGGTGTGCCTTGGGTGCAGCCCCCTTGAGTTGGATGAAGTGTTGAATGTGCTTCTCAGGGGGCAGCCTGGGCAGCGCTTCCTTGAAGATTTCTGGATGGCGAGCCACAATTTTGCGGTCCTGAGGCGTGGAGGTATCATGGTGATCCTTGAAATTTATGATCTTGTACTGGTAGGAGTCCCAGTCAATTGCCTTCAGGTTTTCCTTCTTGTCCAGGGTCTCTGTGATGCGTACAAAGATGTGGTCACATAGGAGTTGGTCCACAGAGTTGGGGTAGATATAGTGGTTGACACCTTCACGCTTGATGGTCAACACTGAGGTTGCCCAGTCTACGTGAGGATTTTTCTTTCATAGCCAGTAAGATCCCAGCACAATGTAAAACTTTGGGAAGTCAATGACGGGACCTTGGATGGTGGAGTGGATATTCTCAAGCATGACAGAGAAGGGGGAAGTTTCCTTTGTCATGGTAATGTGATGTTTGTCATCCAGGACCACATTTTTAATCTGCAAAAGATTAGTGTCCAGCTTGAACTTATCCACAAAGCTACTGTTGACCAGGGTTTGATCTGCGCCCAAATCCAGGAGTGTGGAGCCTGTGTAACTGCGGAAGCAGAAAGGATAGGACATCAGTTTATTGGGATGTCTAGCAATGGTGTACAGTACCAGGTCCTCTGAGGGCACCTGGATCATTGGGCATTGGTCCATGTCCTTGGGTTGGTACTCATCATTGGGTGAGTCAGGAGTTGCTTGGGGAGAGCTTGGCTTGCTTAGTGCTCTCCCCGGGCTTTTCCCTTGTCTTTGTTGCTTTGCGTGGCAGTGACACAGAAATGGGTTTGGTTTGACTGGCCATTGTTTCCATTTCCATGTCCATTCAAACCCGCAGGTTTGTGGTTGGTGTTACTCCTGTTGCCTCCAGGGGGTGGTTGGGTGGAGCGCCTGCCTGGATGGGAATCCTTGGGTCTCTCTTGTTTCCCAGTTTGTGCCTTATGAAGTGCGTTGGAGGTTTGTTCCTCTTTCTCTGCTTCACAGTACAAGCTTTGCAGGTTGGTCACCTGGTCCAGGTTCACATGCCTCATCACATGCAACTTGAGGGTGTCATAGTACATGAGGTGTGTGGCTGGGGTGTCAAAAGCCATATCAGATGGTGCACAAAGTTGGAGTTCCTTGTAGGTGCGGGTGAGTTCCTTCACAGTGCCTGTCTGAGTAAGGTTCTTTACTTGGCGTGTTATCATGAGCTCTGTGTCTTTAAGCACAAATCTTGCCAGGAAGTCTTGCTTAAAGGTATCCCAGTTCTTGTTGGTGTGCTCCTTGTGCCACTTGTTGCACCAGGTACCAGCGTCATGGGTCAGGCAAATGGGAATTTCTGCAATCCAAAATTGCTGTGAGAATACCATCTGGGCCAGCTTGCTTTGGGCGGACTGGATACATGCAGCAGTGTTGTTGTTGTTGGCCCCAGCAAAAGGTTCCAAGGCGGCAATCTGTAGTCTTTGAGCTATGTAGGCTGGCATGGCGCCTTTGTTGGTTGGTTGCAGCATGGAGGCAGGAGCCTGGAAGAACCCTTGTGCAGACATGGCGTTGAAGGCGGGTAGTGGAATCACTGTGTTCTGGTACAGGACAAAACCATTGGGTATCTTGGTACCAGGAGTGTACGGGATCCAGTCAGGCAGGAGGCCAGCTATAATTCTGTCAATGATTTGTTGGCTGCGGCGTGTGAAGGGAATAGGCAAAATTTTTCAAGATAAGGTAGGATGGAGAACCTACCTGTGCTACCAATGTTGTAACTGTGCTGTTTTAGCAGAGTTACAAGGGGAAAAATATTTAGAAGCTATATAACAATCTTTATTGAGAGATAGTGATTATATAGTCATTGTGAATCAAGGATAACAGGAACATGTTTGTTGATCACACGGTTGGATGGAAGAAGGGGGTGGCTTGATCCTGATAATGAGTCAAGTGCCAAAACAAGGTATCCACCGTAAAGGATCATTATCTGTTCATGTTGTTGGATTTGGTAATTTGAGTTGACTTCCTAGTCTGGCTTCAAGTGACTGGTAATTAGATTGTGGGTCATAAACCTGCTTGGTTGGAACCTTGCTGGTGGGTTGAGCCTGCAGTTTTGACAGTATCTTGTTGTGTAAGAGAGCTGAGGAGGGTCTTGCCTTTAAGGCATCTATTAATAGCCTGTCAGTAATGAAAGAAACACCCTTTTACCTTTCCATAGAAGGTTTTTACAAAAGCATTGTATTGAGCTGTCTCAAAATATATGATAATTATTTTGGGGCCAAGGGCTCTATAGTGTTCCTTCTCTTCAGCAGCTAGGCTGGATTCATCCTTTTCATCATCATCTGGATTGGCTCTAGCGTTATGGACCAGAGGTCTTTCCAGCCTCAGTAGAAATAGCTTTAAGGCCCTCCTGTAGAATCTTAAATGATATTAGATATATCTCCTCTGAGGCCCTAGGAAGAAGAAAATATGCAAAGGGGAGGTTTTTATCATCAAGCTGAGAATGCAATACCCACAGCTGATAGAATAACTTATGACATGTTGCAAATGTATCATCACAGATCCAAGTCTCAGTGGCACAAAGTTGCCTTAGATTCTTATAGGTGGTATAAAATATTATCATTTGGTTTGCACCAGGTCTATCATTGTGATGAAGGAACTGTTCATTGTCTTGGGTCATCTGCAACTCAGGAGTAAGTACCAGGTCTTTTTAGTTGGGATGCACTCTTTCCATTTGGTTTTAGCTCTTGGCGCCTATCACAGATATACTTAACAAGTTGCTCACAATCAGAGACAATTTTAAGGCTGTCCTTGCTCAATTTCTTGGTGGCATTTACTGCCAGTTGAGTTGCTTTGGTGTCTTTTGATACTCATACCATTTGTGATAGGTATAACTTGAGCATCTTCTCAATCAAAGTGATGGGATGAATGGAGGTATGTTCCCTCTTTTCCAAAGTAACTTTATCCCAACCTTGGCTGCTTAGGCGTGCTAGTCAGCTTCTTTCTTCACATGTGAAATGCTTGCTCTTGTTTCCTGGATTCTGATCTTTGCAGCTAAACACATATCCATCACTGATCATGCTTGGGCCACCTATGACTGACATTAATGGAAAGAATTTTGGGAATCTCTTTGGGATCATTAAGAAGCCCTTAACATTGCAAATATTGTGGGCTTTTATTGCTACCCGTGGCTCAGGAGGAACGTGCTGAAAACCAGGAAAGTACTCATGTTGCTCATTATCTTCATATTTACCAGGAGATGGTTCAGAAGATTAATTGAAGCTTGCCTTTCTTTTTTGTTGATAAAATCTTCATCTACTTCAGAACATACCAGCTATGGGAGGTGAAACCATCATCAGAGCCTATTCTAAGAAGCTGAAGGTGTGTGGGTTTTCTTTTTGTTCATCTTTTTTAGGATGTCTCTTAGCCACTTTCTTTGTAGAAGAAAAAGCCTTAGGATTAACAGTGTCCTTGACAGTTTTTTATTAGGTTATTTCTTATTAGCCTGGGGTTTCTTTGATTTAACCAATAAAGAAAAATAGGTTAGAGAAATAACTGTGATTAAAGTATATAAAAACAAATGTTAAAGCTAAAAATATAGCAAGTTGTGGAGAATTATTCTATAGACTATATCAAAAAACCTTTAATATTATTAAGATATTCAGTTATGAGGCTTTTTATTAAGAAAAAGTTGGACAAAACTACATTTAAATGTTTTTTGTCAGCATTCTAAGTGTTACCATGTAGCAAAATTATAATTCTAGACAATTGGACTAAAATATTCTGTTGATTCTGAGAGTTGACTTGTAGACAGTCAGAATTATTAAGGTAAATCACTATTTAAAAAATATAAATCTTAATTAAATTAAGATTGGGTCCAAAATCTAGACTGAAAATAGGCTATTTGGATTTTTGGCTATAATAAAGTTATATTCATATAAATTTTAAAAACCAAGTACTATATATTTTAAGTAGTAGCTTTATTATTATGTGAAGTTTTAGGGTCCTAAGCTTTTTTATATGTAAGTTAAAATTGTTAAACTGTGTCTTTTGCTTATTAGATTAGTGAAGGTGACAACTTTGCCAGAGTTAGCCTTCTTTTATAGTGGAGCTGCTTTTGAATATTGCTTAAATTATGCCATTGTGGCTGCTTAACTTATTTGCCTTGTCCCACTTTTTCTTTTGTGTTGGGTTTCCTTTGTGTTAACTTAAAATGTCACTATATAAAGTCTAGTTTTAACCTATACAATCTGGCTTAATCCAATGAAAAGGGTTAACTGGAACACGTCCAGTGGTTTTAAAGCTATAGTAAACCACTAATATAATATACAACAAAACTTGGAATTTTTACCCACTATATCTAAAAGAACTATAAAAAAAGGGCCAAACATAAATATAAATAACTTTTATAAGTGAATATATTCTGGATTACATGGATTTTTATTAAGAAATATTATAAACTGTTATTTTATGTTGACAGTGTGGAGATTCATTGTTGAAGTTGGGCTTAAATTAAAATTATAATAATTTGGTATTTTTAATAGTCATTTCCTTCTTATTTTGTAATAAAAAATAAGCCTATTCTTAGTTGGTGTCAACATTGACTTTGTTTTATCATTGATTATCAATTCCAACTATGGAGCGCAACATAAAAAATTAGTTTATTTGGACACGGCTATTAGTCTTTGGCCTAAGTGCCAAAAAGAAGTTGACTATCTGCATGTTGACACTTTGTCAACATGCAGACAGTTTAAATGCCAACTGTTCTCTATCTCACAGTACACAGGGGGTGCTTGATGAATTGTCCCATGACTTATCTAACAGCATGGATTAATCTGATAGTGATGTCAATTTACAGGCACTATCTTCTAGTTATAAGTGCTACCAATTTGACATGCTGATCCCCACGCAAGTTATTCCACGGTCCCAACCTTATATAGAACCCACCACTATACCACCCCTTGGCAACCAGTGGGTTCTGAATATAGTATATTAGTTGTGATATTCTTAAAATAAACATATTTTTCCTATCCCTGTATTTTATTTTTGGAAAGTTGCCTTCACCAATCTAAATACTAAATTGTTACTGGTTCAGGTGCAACATTTTTAAAGTTGTGGGCTGAAAAATTATTAGAGATCAAAAAGTTCACTTGTTTGGTTAGTTAACTGTTCTGGTGAACTAAGTATGGATAGTGGATTTTGATGGGGTTATTTCTTAAGCATGTTCAATACAAGGCCTAGTTGAACTGATTTGATTGTCCAAATTGGTGTGTGGTTGAATTGATTTCAGAAGTTGAGGTATAACTATTTTTAGTGAGGGAGCATTCAGAGAAATTTCTCAAGTTTTCTTATCTGGGGATCATCATGTTGATCTAGTGCTGACATAGGGGATTACAAAAAAAAGCTATATGTACATGTAAATATCCCATATCTTGGAATTTATTTTATCTGTTTACGCCAAGGATTCATCTGGTTTCAAATATCATATAACTTCAACTTGTGAGTATCATTTTTGGCTCTTAGGGACAACATACAAAAGAACATGGTGGGAAACCTTTATCATAAAAGGTTTGAGCTTTGAAGCTAGCCATGGGTTACCTTCAGGACAAAATTAAGGATGTGTACCTTAATTTCCTGCAACAAAAAATTAGGATTTCCTTTTGGCAAAAAGGAAAGGAAAAAGATTAAAGATTATAAAAGCCAACACAAAAGTGGATAAACTTGCTTTTATTAGAAGTGAATCTACTTAAATAGTAGACAAGGAACACTGATCTTTCAATAGGCAGACAGGGTGGCTGATGAGGTCATGTTGAGCTGAACTCATACCAGAATTAATTGAATGCGTGTAGGGTAATCCATAATGGCTGGACATTGATGTTGACCCATTTAAGGAGGGAGAAAAATTCCTAAAATCAAAAGCAAAACTGATCAAGTCTTTGCACATATCAATATTTGAAGGCCATATCAAAATAGCATTAATGGCACATTTTCTGACAGTGAGCAACTATAAAATGCTCAAAATATGGTACAATAAATTAAGCTCTTTACTTCCCAATTTCCCATTTCTACCTTTGCCACTATTTGGTGAATATGGCAACCACCAGAATTAATTCATTCTGCAAGTCAACTTGCTATATGTTGACAATAAGAATTAAAAATACTTTAATGTTGACAGCATTGAAAAGTCAGAATTAAATTTTAACTCATGCAGACTACTAAATGTTGACACTTTTTTAATAAGCAGAAACCTGTTTCCTGTCATTTCACTTAATAAAAATTAAGCTTCAAGATACTTTTTAGAGTAATGTGACAACATAGATTTTTAAAAAGTCCATAAAAATTATACATGACAAAAAAAATTCATAAAAATACACTTCAAAAATGATTCACTATAAAATTAGCTATCTTTACTATAAAATATTTTTTTCCACTTATAAAGATAAAAAATCCATTACACAAAAAAATACTACATAAAATTTCACATATTATAGGAAAGTATAATAATCAGAAACAGTAATATAACGTTTTTTATATTTAAAACTATAAAAAACATATAATTTACTAGTAAAATACCAATATAGGCCATGTAATACACTCTAAAACATAAAACTATCAATAGAAAATCAATGATTTTTATAAAAACAGTATCATAAAATATTAATGAGTTATTTAGAATAACTATTTATTTAAAAATATTATACTTAGCATATAAGAACTATATACAAAATTAGGCAATACTCAATAAATTTAATTGAAAGCTAGACTGTGATCACCTGGTTGCCATTAAGAACTGTGGCAATCTTCTTGATGTATTCTCCAATCTCTGAAAGCTTATATTTGGCCTTGAAAACGTCCTTGATCTTCTCTTGATACTGTTTCTCTTTGGTGGTTCTCTTTTTCTTGGATGTACAGTTCTCAATATCTCTGATGAATGCAGCAGTCTTCCCCTGTTGGACTTTGAGATGCTTGTATAAGGGTAAGACACACCATTTTGAAAACAGCATCTCAAAATGTGCCATCTCAATTTTCTGCTATCTTGATCTATTAGTAAAAACGCCATTTTGATTTATGGCATTTTGACTAAGAAAAAACGGTTTTTAAATTTTAGCTTTTTTGAACTCTAAAAATTACCCAAAAAATTCACAAAAAATAAAATTCTAAAAAAAATTTCTAGGCTTAAAAAAGCCTCAGAATTTCAAATCTGCAATAAAAAAATGGGATCAATTAGTAGAAACATAATTGCGTAAAGCCCAAAAGTTAAAATAGTCCCAAAAACAACTATTTCCATATATTTTAACTACAAACTATACTTTAAAATAAGCATATAATTGTACCAAATACTAAATAAAACTAAAATAATGATAAAAGTAAAGGAAAGAAGAGAGAATTTAAAGTAGTATTTATTGGAAAAAGGCCCAAATATTAGTGGAAAGAGCAACTGAGATGGCTTGAAGATGCTCAAGCTTGCTATCCTTGGGATAGTAGGCAAGGACAACCTTGCTGATTTCAGTGTACTTTTTCACCGCTTTGGTCATCTTGGGGATCACCCTTGGTCTTCATGCCAGTCTTGAAGAGGCAGACAGAGATGGCTTGTTGGGCTTTGAGGTGGACCATGATCTTATTAAATTTGGGCTTATGAATCCTAACTCTTGTAGCAAACTGTCTATGCCATCCTTCAAGGGAAGAGGTGGTCTTGATCAACCCATCTTTGACCTGCTTATAGCAGTTCCAGGTGATTGAATCACTGCCTTTTCTAATGTAGCGTGCTCATCAGAAGATGCCAACCCATCAAGTCTCAAAATACTCAATGAACGGAGAAAAGGCTGCCTGGTTGGCCTGGATATAGGGATGGTGGAGGAGGGCATCATAAAAGGCATTAGTCTCCTCCTTTTGCACAAGGGCAAGGGCAGAAAAGCAATTAAAAACGTCCTTTTCTTCTTTGGTGCCTTCAGTGTAGACCAGCTCATGGAGGTCAGAGCACTTTTGGAGGCGGCAGCAGACTGCCTGCCTGAAGTGGAAGTAGCATCCCTGAGGGGAGCTCTTAAAGACACAAATAAAGGCATTTGCCTGAGCCTGTTTGAAATCCACTACCAGATATTCATGGTAGGGAAGGCTTTCTGGCTTTTTCTTGGTTGGGGTGGGAGCCTCTTCTTCTTGGGAGATGGATTTTTTCTTGTGCCCTCTAGTCTCCTTGGGCTCCTCTTCAATTGTTGGGAGGATTTCATCCAGTTTGGCCTTTAAAATTGTGAGTGCCCGGACATAGGCTTCCTGCTTCTTATTTGGGAGGAAAAAGAATACCAGGGGAAGAACCAGATTTCCAACCTGCTCATGGATATTCCAAAGCTGGCTGAAGAGCTTTGGGCAGGTTGAGAAAGTTCCATCTGCAAGCCAGGTCTTGCACTTGAGGAGGTTATGCAGATCCTGGCTTGTTGCAAAGCAGATAATACGCTCTGGGGCATGTTGACCATCATCATGGAGGAGAAATATCTCTTCATGGCAAGATAGTTTTTGCTCCTCAGTAATGATCAATTGATCAATGGAGCTTGCATTGACGCCTTCAGTGCTCAGAGCATATCTCTGATCAGTAAAATATCTCTGTAATTTTGAGGCGCCACCAACAGTTGCTAGTTGGGTATTATTTAAATTAAGGAGCGCATTGTTGACAACCTCAGTTTCAGTTTGATTCTTTGTGGTTGGGATCACCTGGCAAAAAACCAGCGGATAAGTTGATAGAGAGGGTCAAAAGGCTTGGCGCAGTCATGGTTAACAGTAAAAGGGCCTTAAATCTGGTGAACCCATAAGTTGTGAGCCTTGCTGGGCAGCCAATGTTATCACATTTTAAGTGATGTTGGCAGATGGGCTTCTTCTTGTCATTACAGCTGAAGCTGTAGCCCTTGTAGACAAAGCCAGCTCCCCCTTTCTTTGTCATAATTGGATAGCTGATAGGGTACGTTGTTGGCACAGCAAAGGTGCCATTTTGGTTACATACATTGTGGATGGAGTTAAGATCCCAGAGCTCAATTGGCTCATCTGCAGGAGCACCAGGCTCAGGCTCCTCTTCATCCTCAGGCTCCTCTTCATCCTCAGGCTCTGAAGTGGGGCCAGAATGGCAATTGAAGTTGAACAACTTCTCTTGAGGATCAGAGGGGAGTGAATGAATGGAGAATGGGGAGGGGGTAGGACTGTTTCCCTCTTGTTCAGGTGATGGAGTTGGGGTCTTGGGGGGAGATTTGGCCTTAGAAGGCTTCTTCTTTGGGGTTGTCCTGGCCTTGGAGGCATTGGACAGAGTGATTTTGGACTTTGATGCCTTGGGTGCAGCTTTGGCAGTTGACTTGGGAGGCATCTAAAAGTGAATTAGTATCAAAATATGAGCAATTTGGGGGTTGTTTTTAAAGAGAAAAATGAGAATGTTTTTAATATAAAAGTATCAATTTTTTGACATAGAATTGTAGAGGAGATCAAAAAATATATACTATCAAAATTTCAATGTTTTTTTGTAAAAATAATTTTTTATTAGTAACACAAGGAGGCAAAACTTTGAGTTTTGACTGAAAACTTGCTTTTGAAATGGCGTTTTTGAAGTGACGTAATCAAGGTGCTGTAGCTCAAAAACATAGTGTTTTTGACCATTTTTATATTAAACTAACAAATCTATGGTGGAGCTACCTCAACCAGGCCAAAGAGTAAAACTTGAATTTCTCAAAAACTAGCTTATACAACTGGGGTTAAAAAGTACTTTAGTTGTTTAGAGGAGATCAAAAAATATATATTTTCAAAGTTTCATATGCTTTCTTACATTTTTTATTAATATGGTATTTGACGTGAATATGTACTTTTGAAAAGTGGAAAGCAAGAATTGCGGTGGGGGGTTAATATAGCGTAGCCTGGCGTCATAGGTAATTTCCCCTTATTTTCCCCTATCCATTGTGCGCATTGAATCAATTGGGTGATATGAAACTTGGTGGAATTTGAAGTGACGTAAATTGAAATGGCGTAATCACCCTCTTCCATATTAAAATCACTATTAAAATATTTTATTAAGAGAACCCTTATCAATGTATCCATGTATCATAAAGTTATAAATTACATATAACAAAACTGGTTTTTTTTACCCAGCAATGACAATCACTATAAGGACTATCATAGTGGTGTCTATTTAGGTTGTTCTTATTATAAGTGTCTTAGATTAATACTATAGGGACATTTTCTGGCACTATACAACAGGCTTTATTTTAGTTACGTATAAGCTTATTTTAGTTTAAGATAAATGGCATAATTTGAAATGACGTAAAGTCAAGATGGCGTAAACACGCCCCACACTAAGTGATTTCATATTTAAATAAAGTTAGCAAATTAGGAAGAAATTAATCTGACCTGAAGTAATAGAATTGAGATAGGTAAAATTGAGATGCCGCATTATAAAGGTATATGTGAATTTTAACTATTTTATTGTTTATTTTATTTTTTGTGATTCAAAATCACTAACGCAAAAAACACCATCTCAAATTATATTCCAGATGCCGTTTTTTGAGATGCTGTTTTTGAAATGGCGTGTCCTACCTGTAGAAAGTGTTGTATCTGGGCTTGATTCCAAAGGAGGACTTGATATGCTTATGCCAGCCCTCCAAATATGAAGTCATTTTCATCTCATCTTTAAGAACTGCCTGGTAGCAGTTCCAGTTGGCTTTGGCTCTGGGCTTGCTCCAGCGCTTAGTGACCTTACATTCAATCCACTGTGGTTCATAATATTAAATAGAAGGGTAGAAGGCATCATCATAATTCTTGGCATATAGATCCTGGCATGGGAGCTCAAAGGCTTGCCCAGCATACTCTGACTTTACAAAGGCTAGTGCTACAAACCGCTGAATCAAGAATTTGCACTTTCCTGATTTATCTAGATAGTAGAGCTTGCTGAGCTCAGGTAGACCCTTTAGTTGCCTGTTGACAGCCTGTTGATAATGGAAAAAACACCCCTGGACCTCTCCATTAAAGGTGTTTACAAAAGCGTTATACTGGGAAGTTTCATTGTCCATGATTATAGTTGAGGGGCCAAGTGCTTTATCATGAGCTTCTTGTTCTGCAGCAAGGGTGGCTTTATCCTTTTCATCATCATCTGGATTGGCTCTAGTGTTATGGCCAGGGGGACTCTTTCTATTATTGGGTAGGGCTTTGATGCCCCCTGAAGGATTTTAGAGGCATTGTGTAGATCTCTTCTATTGCCCCAGGACACAGAAAGTAGGCAAATGGGAGCACCTTGCCTTACATAAGGGAATGTACAACCCATATTTGGTAAAAAAGGCAGGGGCATACTGCAAAGGTACCGTCACATAACCAGGTCTCTAAATCTCTTAACTGCTCCAGGTTCTGTTGTATAGCATAGCATATAATTCTTGCCTCTGCTGTAGGCCCATCATCATGTAAAAGAAATACCTCATGATCATTGAACATCTTCAGCTCATCTATCAAGACTTACTCTTCTTGGACCATGGCATATTTCTTATGGAGGAATAGATTGCGGTGTTTGTCACATATGTACTTCACTAACTGGTCGCCGTCAGGGATGAGCTTCAGGCTCTCATTTCTTAGGTGTGTGGTAGCCTTAACTTCCAGATCAGAAGCCTTAACAACTTTTGAGACTGGGACCATTTGGTAGAGGTACCACTTTAGAAGCTTTTCAATAAGATTGATTGGAGCATTGCATGTGTGCTCTCCTTTTTCACTAGTGACTTTATCCCATCCTTCTGTGTTAATCCTGGTAGCGCAGCTTCTATCTTCACACACATAATGCTTGCTTCTTCCTGCTCTCTTTTGATTGTTGTAATTAAAAAACATAGCCATCACAGACTAAACTAGCACCTCCTTTGACAGATTTTAGAGGGGGAAACTGAGGGAACTTCTTTGGGGGCTTAAACTCTCCTTTGATGTTACATATATTGTGAACCTTTAGGGGATCCAATGGTCCAATTGGTGCTTATGATAATCAGACAGGTAATTATCAGGATCTTCTTTATTGATACTTGATGAGGAGGATGGAGGTGCAGATTCCTTTGGCAGTGGAAGGAAATATCTGGAGTTAGATTCTTGTGCTTCTTGGACTGGGATGAGCTTGATTCCTTGGGGCTTGATTCCTTTAAGCTTGATTCATCTGGGCTTGGCTGGGGCTCTGGACTCTTGGGTATCTTCTTTCTTTCTTGCTTAGGGAACCTCATCTCCTTCTGATTGTTACCAGCTTGGAGAAGAGGAGGGGTCAGGGGAGGGCTCTTTGCTTTCAGGGTCTGGGGTCTTCTCCTTTGTATTCTGTTTCTTTGAGGGCTTTTTGGCTGATTTTTTGTTGAGGTAGGGACTTTAGGTCTTTCCAGAGGCTTTGGTTACTTTCTTGGTTAACTTGGGGTTCTTTTGTGGCTTCTTGGAAGATTTGTCCTACAATAATTAGAGTATAGTTCATAAAGTAAGAATAATCATGTGAAACTTGAATAAAATTAAATAATAGTAATGTGTTTTAAATTTTATTATTAAGTAAATAGTTTATAGAAATATGGAAAGTAATTTTAGAGCTAGTTTATTAGTAAAGAATAGAAAAACCATGTTTAAATAACAAGTTATCAATATGGTAGTCACAATAGTCAAAAATATCCAATTTAGTTTATCAGCATAAAAAGCACTTTAATTTTGACTGTTGACATACTGACAGTCAGCATTAAACTAGAAAAACACTATGTAAATCATTTATAAAGCTTGGTTAATATTTTCTGGAGTTGGTTTTTTAAGGCCAAAATTGATTTTATTTTAATTTTAAAAAATCAAAGATTTGTATATGTAGCTTATGAAAATTAAATGATAGAGATTGTAGAGGGAAGTCTAAAGTACATCCATGGTACTTTGGCCTGAATTATCATACCATTATATGTGTGCTTTTTGTTAAGCAACAGTGTTTTACTAATAAACCAGTGAAGGTGTCAACATGGAGGCAGTCAGAGTTCTTTTATAGTAACTCTCCTATTAAATCTTGCCTAAATTATATCACTTTGTTTGCTTATCCAAACTTCTTTGTTGCAATTTAGTTGACGCTTCAATTTGACACAAAGTTGACATTATAAATAAATATATAAATTATAGTTTTAACATATGTGTTTTGGCTTAAGTGGACTTCCAGAAATAAGATATAGTTTATCCAGTGAGTTTAAAATAACAGTAAGTATCTTAATAGTACAAAGAACACTATAAAAGTTGGCATATGTCTTTGTTCAATGCTTATCTTAATATATATTTAATAAAAACAGTAGTATAAAATATTAAAAGCAGTTATTTTCAGAATATTGTGTATTTTATTAAGAAATTTATGGATTCTTATTTGGGGTCGACATCCAGATATTACTTACTGTAGTCAACCTTAATGTAAAAGTACAAGGAAACTTACCTTTTAATAGTAAATTATATTAGTTTTTTTGGCTTAAACATAGGCCTTTTTAAATGGTGTTGACATTATGCCTGTTCCATTTTAATTTTGCAATTCTGACTTTATAATTCACTATGAAAAATTAGCTTAGTTTTGGAAATGCCTGATTCCGGCAGATAAATACTAAAATAATGTTGACTTACTGAATGTCGACAAATTGTCGACATTCAGTAAGTTGACTTGCAAAATGAGTTAATTCTGGCGGGTGCTTTAGATATTGGGTATTAGCCTTCAGAAGGCCTAGCCTGCTGGTTGGGTTGTTTGGATAAATCTCACATATGCTATTTAATTTGCCTCCTTGATGAATATCCTTTAATGTAGCCACCCCGCTACAGTGCGTTGTCCATTTTGATGTAGGAGCTATGGATCGGCAGTTAATGTTATGCTTGAAATATTAAACTGGATGTGAATTCTCCGAAAATCCTGCTAGTGGGTAGGAGGTTTTGGGATTATCGGGCTTGTCCGAATTCAACTCGGGTAAGGGTTTTGGAGAATGAGCTTAACAGAAGATTTTTATTTAGTGTTAGATTGGTTTTTATATGGCGATAAAACTGCATCGGTTGGTAAACAGTTATTTGTTCGCGTGAAGTCTGGATGCGAGATTGGTTCGGCACGAGGTGGCGAGATTGGTTTGGGATCAAGTAGCTGGCGGCAGCAGCAGCGTGGTGAGGGAACTTTTAATTTGGCTGGCGAGATGGTTGTTAGTAATTCAAGCTGCTGGGGTAAGTAGAGTTAAGTTCTCGTGGTTGTGAATGAATAAACGCACTGCAGGGAGATGTCTTGCGTTGCGTACCACGCTCAATAAGAATAGAGATTATAAAGAATTCTCGAAAACACACGCGTTAGTTGGACGCGTTATCTTCAGGGTTGTGGTGTCCACGTGGAGTTTTTCCCAGATGGATATTTAAGCAAAGGCAGGCATGGGTTAGCAGGCAGAAATGTTCAGAATTGTCGTCTTACTTGCCTCAAGCAGCATCTTGGCCGCTCCCATCCCCACTTCACAAGCGCCGCTCGGTGACGGCATGGTCTATGGCGAAGGAAAAGAGCCTTGTGACGAAGAAGCAGTCCTGTCATTCAACGATATGTATAGCGAAGGCAATATGGCGCTCGGCGGCAAAGGGAACATATACGACGGAGAAGGGAGCATGGCAATCAAAGATGAGAAAACCATGTATTACGGAGATCAGACTATTAGCGAACGAGACTTCATGTCGGTCAAAGACGAAAAAAGCATGAAATACCATGGAATGTCGAGTGAAGAAAGCGTCGATCCATTCAGCGATGGCAAACCCATGAAGTACTATGGCGACGGAGATCAGCTGATTAGCGGAGATGGCATCATGTCATTCAATGACGGTAAAGACATGGATCACTACGAAATGACAAGTGGAGAAAGCTTCGACGCATCCACTCAAGCAAAGCCCACAAACTACTATGGCGATGGAAATTATATGATCAGCGAAGAAAGTATCCTACCATCCAATGATGTTAAAGACATGAACAACTATGAAATGACTAGTGGAGAAAGCTTCGATCCATTCAGTGATGGCAAACCCAAGAACTACTACGACGAAACAAACATGTCCGCCGCAATGTCCTTCCAGGACGAAACCACTGCAAGCTACTACGGAGATCAGATGACTAATGAAGCCATCATGCCATACAATGACGGTAAACCCATGAACTACTACGGAATGCCAAGCGAAGAAAGCGTCGATTCATTCACAGATAAGAGAACCCCAAGCCAAGACGGACAAGCAAAGCAGGCGTACAACGACGCCTCAAAAGACATGGACGACGAGTCTGACATCCAAGACGACTGCTACACCGAAGATAAATCCGAGTACTACGCAAGCCTCATGGGCCACCGCCTCGACTAAACCCCACTTTAAAGCCAAATAAAATGCAAAATTTAGACATTCTTCACCCATTATCTTACCTATAACCCACACTTTCAAATCAAGGCTGATATTCTCTTTTTCACTTTAAAACATAATTACCTGGTCCCTTGATACTCATTCATAAACAAGACATAACCTACATTTCATTAAACAACCTTAACTTTACTTATGATCCCAACACTACAGGCCTAGAAACTCTCACATAACATGAATACAAGCTAATATCAACCTTATAACGAAATTCCCCTTGGCTACAACCTATCTACACTCCCTCACATAAAGATTGTCAAGCCCATGTACACACATCTTCCCCATCAATGACTACAATATTTTAAGACAAAATCTTAGAAATATCCGCAAGGATAATCTTTTTCATTTGACCAACCGCAAACAGCAGCACCTGATATAATTCAAGTAATCTCCAGGCTGACATATTATATTGCCTTCCAGAAGCATGATCCCCATACCATGCCCTAGATATCTTTCCAATCCAAGAGCTAAAGAAATCTAAAAGGGTATAAGGGTTAGACCCTTAAATATGAAGCAAAAGGTTAAACATCCTGTTCTCATCTGAATGGCATCATTTACACTGATGACCAGTAGCTTGAAATATCAGCCTACAACACAAAAAGCAAGCAATCTTCAGAGTAACCGGGTACATTACTAAATGGAGGCTGAACTTGGGAGCCCAACAGGTTGGAGACTACAGTTAATTAGCATTCAAAAGATGTTGGTAAAGAAAATTTTATAAAACCACTTGATATTTAGCAGGAGAAAGCTTATACCCACCACTATAAATAATGATCTGTTCAGTAAAGAGGATCATTAGTACTCCAACTAGGAACTTTTATAATAATGGTTAGATTGAAGATAACCATTCAAGTTACTTATTAGAAATCATTACATTCATACTCCAACATAATAATAAAACAGGCTTACAAAGGACCCATATTATAGTGGCTCAGTGAGGGTATCTTATGAGTCATCATAAACAGTACCAATTTCAGTGAAGAGTTTCCTTTAAATCATATTTACCAGCCTATAACCTCCTACATATCTGGAGAAACCTCAAACAGTACTATAGCATATCAAGTGTGAATCAGGATGGGCAACCTTTTTAATACAACAAGTGGGAAGATGAATCTACAATCCATACAGAAGAGAGGATCTGAAAGGCTACTGTCATGAATGACATTTTAATACTTGTATTGAAAACCCAAGAGTCAAACCCCAGTTCCCTGAAGGCGGATCAAACCCTCCAGGACAGACCAAGACCCGACAAGCCGTTAAATCACAGGATCAAATTGTTAAATTACCCCGCAACCTGCCGGCCTGCTACGTAGGATTCCCTGAATAGTTGCCAGTCTGCCACCAAACTGGTGCCAATGAAGACCCATAACTGCAAAGGAGATGTAACCTGGCTAACAGAGGTTGGGGAAGGACCTACTGCCAACCTGCCCAATGCCAATACTGGAGTTTCAAAACCAACAATGGAAACCCTGGAATCAAACCCTGACCCTCCAAAGACTACTTGAGTCACACAAAGTGGACAGGAAACCGCCCACTTGTTAAATTGCAAAACTGAGTTGATGAGTTACTCCAAGACCTGCCAGTCTCCCAAGGACAATTCCCCAAATGGTCACCAGATTGATGCCAACCTTGAGCCACCAAAGATCCAGACCTATGCAGAGGTTGTAGCTTGCCTTAAGGAGGTTAAAACAAAAACAATTTTTAACTCTGCCAATGACCACCAGCAACTACCAGCCTTCCGTTCAGAAGGGGTAGTACAATTGAACTACTCAGGTGACATAGTGAATAGTGGCAGCAGAACAAAGCATTGCCACTTCTATTTGCCAGAGCAGACACAACCTCGATCTGCCGCCCTCAAGACTCCAAGCCAAGATCCATGCCCTGCCAGTGCCTTGCCTGCAAACCTGAACCCTGCAAAAATCAAAGAAGCAAAATCCCATGGTATAAAAACCCCAGTGTTATGATGAAGACCAGATTGTCATTTTTGATAATAAAGCTTTATGAACCTTTGGTTTGAACAAATCTTACCCTATCTAGTCTTAGTGATCTTCTATCTTAATTCCAGTCAACTAGACTACCAGGCCGCTGCCCCCTCCAGAAACCAATCTGCCAAATTGCCCCAGGCATTATACTATCCCCCAGGATCCCCTTTTGGACCTGTGCACTTTACTAAATACCCCCCAACCCGGCCTATTCTGAGTACAACTTGGAAACCATTCTCATTGCTGACCCCTTGGCAAGGACTAGAAGTACCAAATACGTAGGACACAAAGGAAAAAGGATTGAGATACCGCCCTTATTGTTCAAATACAAGTACAACTACTTACCAGTGCACTTTGTTCCCATGACTCTGCCCTTAATCCCTAGACTGGACCGCCCACTGGAACCCCCTGCTCCCGCCAAGACCACCTCTACCCAACTGTTTGGAGTACTCTATATTACTTTGACAGGGTTGGTGGATTCCATGGTCCCCAACTACGGACCCTGGTCCTTGCTCGGGCAATCCATCTCTTACATTATTAAGTTAGCACCCATTCTATGGTGGGCCTTACCTGCCGGCTCAGCCGCACCTCACCCTGAGGTGCCCAATTCCTCTGCCTATGACTGGCTCCCTGACAGCTACACAAGATTTCTAAAGAGATGCCTAAAGCCAAGCTGAAACTGGATATACAAAGGTAAATATATATACCCCTGGTTGTGCCTTCTATATCCCAATCCAAAAAAAGAAATCTTTTCCTTTGATAAGGAACATTACAAGTGGTCTTTATTCACTTTAACAGTCCTCTAGGTTAAATAAGTTCACACTTTTCTCATCACATAAACCTTTATAAAGGTCTATAACACATGGTAACCTAGTAACATATGATGCAATTTAACCATTTTTTGTTACACGGCAACTAAATCCTTGAAGTAAATGTGGTTGAAGTCTTCTTTGTGAAAAAAATGTCCATGAAACATCCAAAGCCTTGGCACCCAATTATTACTTATTGAATGAATCATAGCCTCAATAAATTACAATAGTTTCAACCCAGCCAAGTCAAGAACCTAGTCTACCCCAGAGCCAAATCAGTTTAGTCCAAAAAATAAAAGGGTCATGTACTTGGTCCATATTGGTTAACAATAGGCTTGTGTAAGATCTAGCTTGATTGGTCCAAGTTGGCTTAACTTTTGACAGTATCATGGTTCTAGAAGAGTTGCTTGCATCTGTCACAGCAGGGCTGAAAGCTGGTATGCCCCTTACCCTAACCATCAGAGGTACTTTAGGATGAAAAGCTAATCCATATGGAGTTTAAGCATCAGGGTCTCAGGGCTGTTGCAGCTGAGGATCCTAAACCAACTTTTTCACCCTCTCACCATACCATAATAAAGGTCCCTTAGGAAGTTCTATAGCTACTAACTGTTCCCACCTAAAATTAAGTAGCATTTAAATTTACCAGCCACTAACCAAGTAATACCTTAAAGCTTTCCAACTAATGAAGCCAAATATTATCAGTGAATATAGCTAACCATACCACTGAGAGTCTTTATACTACCAATAATAAAGCCTTGTAATACCAAAGTTTTCTTTCACCTAAAATCTTCACTAATGTTTCCCAACTCAACTAACACCAGCAGGACCAGTAGTAACATAGCTGGCTTCCAAGACAGTCCAATGACACCCAAGAGATAAGATGTAAATTTTCAGGGGATATCCTTTTAGATCTTAACCAGTCCACCACTCAATGACAGGACCAAAAACCACTTTAAGCCTGACATAGTTAGGCATCACATCTGGTACCAAACCTAACCTCAACTATTAGGGAACCAACCCTGGTCTGCTGGCTTGCTAGTGTTTGGGAACTGGTTGTTTGCAGACTGGGTGGGCAGGGCCCACCAAAGAATTGGTGCTAACTTAATTAGGTAGGACATTGACTTACCCATCCATTAACACAGACCACTAGCAAGAGCAATAGTATCTATTAATTTTTTGAGAGTAATATATATAATCCTAAATAGCTTATTAGTGTGGTACAGAGGGAGCTCGGTGGCAGAGGCAGGCATTGGTTTGGGGATGACAGGTGGTTCTATGTCTAATTGGTAGGCAGGAAGGAAGTTGTATTTATCTCTGAACAGGCAGGGTTTGGTAACGTACCAAGGGCCTGATTGGTTGTATCTGGTTAACTCTGTAGTTTTGGCCAAGGGATCCTGGGCTAGTATGCTGCTGATGGTGTAGTCCTTGTACTCAGGCTTTAAGGGGTACTCTGTGAAATAGACAGGACCAAAGGGAACACCTGGAAGGTGGTACATAGCTGGCAGGCTGGCAGGGGGGTCAGATGATTTTTGAGTTAACTGGCAGATGACAAGAATAAAATATAGCAATAATTGGGGAAACTAATATCTCATAACCTTTATTTAAAAATGACAATGTGGGTTGACCTTGACCTAGCAGGTATTTATACCACACTGCCAGGCTTCACTTCCTGTTTGGGTTTTCTGGGTTTGGGTGGGTTGGCATTGGGGGTCTCAGATGGCAGTGTGGCGCTTGGCACTGGCGGGTTGCCACTGGCTGCTTTGGGATGAGAAGGCTTTGAATCCTTCTGCTTGGCATCTTGGGCCTTGGGTGGCCCTTCAGGTTCAGTGTCACTTCCTGGGCTTTGGGAGAGTTTGAAACAACTCTCATTGGGGGACTCATGCATTTCACTGAGTAAGCCGCTGGTGTCAGGTATTGGCATCTTGGAGAAATTCCCAGCATCATGCGCTGGTGGTTTGCTTGCAGAACCCTGTGTGGTGGTTAAGGGTTTGGGTCCTGGCGGGTTGGCGGGTTGGCAACAACTTTATCAATTAGTAGTGGGCTATTAGATTCCCATTCTCTGGAACTGGCAGTCTGTGAAGGGTTTTGCTCAGGGTTTGACTCTGGTTCTGTGCTCTGGGATTCAGTGTATCCAAATTGTCATTCCTGACACAACCTATCAGCTGCCAATATCAATACTGGAGCAACAATAAGATTAATTTATCCAAGGGATTCTTGGAGGGGAACAGTGTTTTTAAGTGAAGATTTCCTACTGCCTTATATTCAAACTGCAGCAGAACCTCTTAAAGATCCATTTCAGGCAACTCTAAAGGTGTCACCCACCCAGTTTGATGCTATATTTACAATAAATTTTCATATTCACACTCTTTTAATTTTGCTTTTTTTAGGTTATTTCAAGGGAAAATCCCCTTATTTTGCTTTTGCTACTTGAAATGGGTCTATTTTCAAAGTGGGAAATTTAACTGTTTGGTTTCTTGATTCTGAACAACTCAATCACCACATTCATGCTTGTGGCAAGTGATCCTACCATCCTAGTATTGTTTTGTGGTATCACCAAACAATATATATTCCAATTTCTTATCCTCACTAAAATTTAAGTTCTATTCACATCTCTGTCTATGTGTTTTCAAGTATTTCATCACTTCTTGCTAGCCAAGGCTAGTAGAGACCTATTATTCAGGGCCACAAGGTAATTGTATCACCTTTCCTACCAAATAACCAAGACTTAGTACAAATCCAATCCTAAGGTTAGGATTTCCTGTAAGTGTCTGTGCTGTGCCTCATAACACAACACAATTGCTTTCAAATGTTCTCTAGCTACATCCATTGAGACAATACATTTTTCTATCCATGAATATGTCAGAGAACGTCTTTACAAATTTCATCAGTTAAAGAAGCCCTGGTAAACCCAGGTGGACTCCACTTTGAACGCCTACTTCTCTGATTTTAAACGACTTGTGGAACAACTCAATAAGCTCAGTGCCTACTCCTTTGACCAGCTACAGCAGGTAGCAGTCCACAATTCTTGAGTCCTCTTTGAGCTACAAGAGTAATTTTCTCAGGAAAGAGCTACCTTGCTGCTTTCACTGCAAAAGCTCCAAGCCCAAGTAGACAGGTTATCTGCACTTAAGGTGGATGCTTCTCCTTCTCCTCTGTCTGATGACATGTTGGATAGAGAACAGAAGTTATGGGATGCCATAAGGGAATTGCAGGTGTTCTCTTGCAGGCAAGAACGCCCCAAAAACCTCCTCAGCCAGACCCCCAAGTAGCTGATTTGACTATGAAGGTTGCAGTTCTTCAGCAAGAAGTTACTGCTCTCCTGCTGCAGTTACTGATGCCACTGGTGCTGCTGAGCTCACTGACAACAACAGATGTTGCCCTAGATTGCCTGTAAATCCTAAGATCTATTGTGCTATAGAGCTTATTGCCCTAGCTAATGAGGGTGACCACCTTAAGCAGGATCACACCAGCCTGGCTAAGTTGTTCAAGAAATGAGCAAACTGATTGATCTCTGTGAACAAAAGATGCTCCACTTGCCTCTATGTGGGACCTTTTTAACCTCTTTCTTGGCTGAACTTTCTACTGTGGTTACCCCTCATGGTTGTTGACTGGACGTTTCTGAGCAATATTTTTATCAAGAAAACAACATGAGCTCTCACAACACAGCTTCATTAGCCACTATTGAGGAGGGTGTTTGCCAACTATGGACACAACAGCCCCCTCCAAATCTGAAGCTGAATTTTCTCTGAACATCAATGTGTTGGATAGCAACAATGGTGGACTACCCTCAAAATTCACTTCAAACCTACATTCAAGCAAGTTTTTGACCCTGATACGTCCACTATTGCGCCCTCTTGACCATCTACAAGACAGCCATGCAAAGGGCCTCTGACAAGGTTAAGAAGAAGCACATATTGACCTGTTTGCACCCTACCTGCCAAGAAGTTGTTGTGCCTTAACTTCCCTCCATTGACACTTGGAGGAGATGAAACAGCTCCTAATTGATGAGTTTGGTGGCAACCTCAGTTTAGAGGTGAAAGAGAACGCCTTTATGCACATTTTGTTCAAACCAAAAGAGACCTTGGTGTTGCAACTCAACCAATGATAGTTTAGTATTTGATTGGGGAAGACAACAGTCCAATGGAAAGGACAAGAATAATAATGATAAGATAAGGTTTATTAATTGGTATTGTGATGAATATAATATATTAGGAGAGCCAAAAGTCCACCAGGGGGTGGCAGGTTCCATGTAAAGTTTGGGACTTAGGAATAACTTGTGCAGGGATCAACAATGTCAAATTGACAGCGCTCCTAATTTGGATATAGTGCCCATAATTTGACATTGCCATCAGATTGATCCATGCTGTTAGATACATGATGGGGATCTCTTTGAGTTCCACCTGTGTACTGTGAGATACGTTAGCAGGCAAGAGGGGAATCTTGGTTGCAAAAAATATATATTTTCTCTTTGATTAAAGAAAATTTTATCCACATTTGTATTAGCTCTTATATTTGTAAAATTCACTTTTCTTTTGATAAAGGAAACTTTTTATATTTCCAGGAAATTAAGTTATGTCCCCTTAATTTTCCCAGAAGACTAACCCCAGGCTAGCTTAAAACCTCAAAGCTTTTGTAATAAAAGTCTCTTCACTTTTCTCTCTTTGATACTGTCCCCAAGAACCAAACACAGCAAACATGAAGCTGAATCCCTCAATAGAGCAGAGTCAGGTGTCTACATGGGCCCCTACCCAGGGCTACCTAACCAGAAAACAACTACTAGTTGGTGAAGGTGATTGTTTTACTTAATCAGAGCTACTCTAATAAAATAGGATTGTGGCCTTTTTATTTCAGAGTGTTTAGCCTAGTGAACCAATCTGTGGTGGGTTATTATAGATGTAATGCAGGCAATGATCCATATGATGGCCCTCCTGCTCTAGGATAAAAAGTCTAGGTTAGTAATTATTATGACAAGAATGTTCAGGTCCCTGATAATGTGGACTAATTAATTGTACAATATCTGCATCTTTCCCTTCATTTATTAGGAAAAGAGATTTTTGTTGACGCCAGGCTGTGAATTAGTTATTGATCTATTGGCCTTGCAGCCCGGTTGCCTGTGAATTTTTTGAAACCATGCTTAGTCTGCTTGGCTGCACCTTACAATTATTAGTTGAATCTGCTAATTAATCAACATCCTGAAATTCTGGTAGGTATATAGATTAATCTAATTAAATAAAGTCATCAAACTTCTATTGATTACACTAATGTATATTGCATCTTTTTATCAGATATTGTTATAATATAGCTTTTTTATTTATCTAAATTTATAAGGCTTGATATATAATCTCATTGAATAAATAGTATTAAAATATCTAATTGTACAACACAAGAAATTTTTTTTCTATGGATTAAAGAAGTATCTTTTAAGAGTAAAAAATTCTATATAAAGGTAAAAAAGTTATGGAGTAATAATATTTTTAGGTGTTGTTTAAGCTTCTCTTAAAATTTAAAAGATTTTTATAGGAGACTAGATGTGGTTTTAGTACATTTAGTTTTTGTAAAAAAGCTTAATCTTTTATAGATCTATTAATCCTGAGTATCTATACTGTAAATTCAGAGCCTAAACATAAAAATGCAGGATTGTCAAATCCTTGGTCCAAATTTTGAATCACATTTGCGGGCAACTCAGCAGAGTGAAAATTAAATTATTTAATAAAATCAACTATTTAATTTGATTTTTTTAATTTATTTAAATTGGCAAATTTTGAATCTCTTGAGCAGATAACTCAAATAACAAAAGATAAAACACAGCAAACAAATGTGAAATACATGAATCAGAAATGTGGGATTCTAATGTACAATTTAAGATTTCCTGTATGTCTAAAAAATCATAGACAACATTTAAAAATTTTAAATCCAAAATTGCCAGATTGTCAAATCCAAGAACCAAATTTCAAATCAAAAATGAGGTGAATTCAAAATAAATATAATTTATGGGCATCTGTGGTGCAGGGTGCCACTCCTCAGTATTACCATGGTAGGACTCTTTATTTGTTTAGAAAAGTATAAGGGGAACTGCTGCCCTTTTTTGTGTTTTACATCAGAGAGTAACCCTCCAAATCACATGAGGCATTTCTGATTAGAGAATAATTGACACACTTGCGGCTAGCTGCAGATGCGTCAGAGAGTGACCCAATGGAGTTGTTTTTCTATTGGCAATTAACAACCCATTGACGCATCTGCGGCTAGCTGCAGATGCATTGATGCTTGACCCATCACTTGTGCCTACTATGTAAATTGGTATATTGACCTTCTGCCCCTCTTTTTGCCAAAGTGTGAACCCTAAAGAGAGTAGTCTGAAACCCTTTTTACACTCAATTCCCCAAAGACAGCCCTACTATTGCTGTGACCACCTGACTCCAGGTCACAGTCTAAATGCTTACTTCTTTCCCAATCTAACCTGTTTCCCTCTGAATATTCCCCAAAATGTTTCAGCTCTCCAAGAACAAGCTCAGTTCCTGAAAGTCCAGACCCTAGTCAGCATTACTCACCCTTTCTTTTCCCTCCTCTCCCTCTAAGTATAAAAAAGACCCCCAAGAGACCCCCAATAAACAGAATTATTTACCATACAAACATAACCAATGACTTTCAATTATTAGATTAATTGCAGAGCCCACAAATAGAGGTTCTGTTGAGCAAGAAGATACTAGTCCTGTTGTGTTCTCAGTTGCTGCTCATCTACCCCAACCCACCCTTAGACCCTTGAGCACCATATCATCTCAAAAAGGAAGTCAAAGGATCTAGAGTGAATTGTGCTGATTCTTTTAGGAAGCACAGACATTCTCAAAAATCACCCTATTCTAGTTTAGTAAAGCTAAAATTTAGATCCTACTATTCACCAACTTAACATACTTAACAATAAAATTGATTAACATATACACTTCTCTTTTTGAGTTTACTTTTTTAATAAAAATTTATTATGCCTCCTTTTAATAACAACCAAATAAACAAGCTGTTCCCTGGCCTTGACAAACTAATTAAGGGCTATGCTGGGTCCTCCAATAGTGAAACCTCTGTCTATGGTCATTCCCAACCTACATGCCCCTTGCCAAGCACTACCCAGGAGTGTGTTCTTTCTCCTGCATCCTCAAACATGGCCCTGTTTGCCCATCACGCACAGGCAGCTGCCAACCCAGATTGTATTTCAACACTAGCATCCAGAATTTGCCAAGTGAGCCACAGGGTCACCCAGGGAACCCAGAATCCCAAAATAGCCAATCAGATGGCACTGTCCAGTTCCCAAGATAGACACATCCTCTTCCAGCCAATCAGCCTGCACAACACAAAAGAAAATTAATCACCCCAGAAACTGCTCTTGAATTGGTTGAAAAGCAAGGGATGCTTATGTCCCTTGGGGAAATTGCAGCTGTGATGGGTTTTGCAAAGTCCACTGTGGCTATAACCCTGCAAGCCCACGCCAATTGTGACCCCCTCCCAAGAAGACCCCAACTGGAGCCCATACTTCAAAAATAGCAAAAAATTCCATCCCCTTATGATGGCCATCATGGAAAGTGACCCACAGATGCCCCTGGTTCAGGTTTGTCTCCAACTGGGACTCCATGGCATTTTCACAAATAAAAGAATAGTCAATTTGTGGATGCACAGAGTTGTGGTTGATACTAGAAACTTATCCAATCAAGTTCTCAGTGGTCCCAGTTTGGTGGATACCAACCCCTACAATTCAACCATAATTAATTTTATTAAAGAGATGGCAGCAAGGACATACAGTGATGCCATCTTCTTGTTATATGTCAAGATTTCAGCAAGCATCCAAGATTATGGAGAAAAGAGTATCTGATCTGACGTCTACAAGTGCGGCCTGATCTTGTATCAATTTGTTGGTTTTTTTTGGCAGTTTCCCCATTGGGTGTCAATCATTACTCAGAAATATCAAACACTGCAGATGGGTATGTCTACCAGAGGGAGCTCAAGAACATGCTGGAGGAGTGGGCTACCCAACACGCTGTGTACACAGTTGTACTGAGCGCAGAAATTGAGCAGCAGGAATGGGCAACCAAGGAAATTAGGGCTGTGGAACATACCTGCTGATCTTACCCCATTAACCACGCTGACAGGCATCTTGCAGATGTATGTCTTTACAATTTTGGTTTGGCTCTCAGGCACTTAAAGCCTGCCATATACAATGAATTGTGCACCCAAATTGAGAAGGTTTATGAGCTTTTCCCGTCCATTTTTGTCCAGGATTTGTCTGATCTTGTCATATTCTATGCAAGTGATAGTGATAAATCTAGAAAGAACTCCTGCCTTCCCCAAGCCCATCCATTTGATTTGTCAATCCCAGATAAGTGACATAAAAAGAATTGAACAATTGAATCACTCAGCTCTTGCTGCTTCTTCCCAGTCAACAAACCAAGCCTCCCCAACTCCCCCATCAATACCAAGCCAACCATCTTTCAACTTGACTCCCAGACCACCACCCATTCCCTTCCCACTATCCCTGATGCTGCCCCTTTCACATGCGCAGATGAAGGCAATGTTCATTCTGCCCATTCTCTCCCCTTCCCATCCTTTGATCAGTAAAATAAATCTTTTCTTTGTGACAACTTATTAAAATTGATATCTCTCTTTCAATTCATAATTAATAATATTTTCTTTTTACATTATCAATATTTCCCATAATTAATACAATGCTGTACACTTACAAATAGCTTAAACTTATTAGCATACATATTTTACATGATCATTAATAAATTAAAGACAATAAACGTAAATATTACATTAAATAATAGCAATTAGACGTCAACTCTTGATATTTAGAAATTATGTACATAACTCAATGCATTTCAATTAATAAAATTCATTGTAAACAAGGCCTTTTTCATTGTAATTTATTTTAAATAGTCTGTGTTTATATTAGAGAGCCATTAAGGCTCAGTACAAATATTGATACATAGTGTATTTTACAGCCTGTATATTTACCTATTGATAATAATTCTGTAAACTTTTTAGTCAGATTTTGCAAGGTAATAATAATGTAATATGTTAATAAATTACTGTTCATTTTCATCAATTGGCTGATTTTCTTGCTGTGGCAATTGTGCATTTTCTAATATTTACACACTAGTATCTGATTGGTTGTTTTCATATCAAATCACACAGGCAAAAGGAAATATGGTTTCCACCCTAACCAAATCTGGTCTCGGGGTGGCAACTTGATTTCCTATTGCCTGTGTGATTGGATATGAAACCAACCAATTGGATACTAGTGTGTAAATATCATAAAATGCACAATTGCCACAGCAAGAAAATCAGCCAATTAATGATAATAAACATTTAATTTATTAACCCATTATATTATTATTACCTTGAAAAATCTGACTAAAAGGTTTACAGAATTATTACCAATAGTTAAATATACATACTGTAAAATGCACTATGTATCAATATTTTTACTAAGCCTTAATGGCTCTCTAATATAAACACAGTCCATTTAAATAAATTACAATGAAAAAGACCTTGTTTACAATAGATTTTGTTAAAAAAATGCATTGAGTTATTCACATAATATCAAAAATTCAAGAGTTTATGTCTAATTGCAATATTTTAATGCAAAATTTACATTTATGGTCCTTATGGTATTATTGATGATGAAAAATATCCATGTGTTGAAGGTAGTACTATAAAACCAGTTTTTTTGATGTAATTCCAAAAAAATGTCAAATATCTATAACTTGATAAATGAATTAGAAGCACACCTGCAAAAGGTTGTTGAAAAAGAAAAAAATATCAGGGAAATAGTAACAGGAAAACTCGGTAATGTGGGCTAGCAATTGATCCATTCAAAGGAAGGTGCTCTGGATAAACTAGGAAATTTTATAGATGAAAAGAAAAAAGAAGTGTTACTCAATCTACAGGGAACAATCTTATTGTAAATTCAGAACCTAAACGTAAAAATGCGGGATTGTCAAATCCTTGGTCCAAATTTTGAATCACTTTTGCGGGCAACTCAGCTGAGTGAAAAATAAAATAATTAATAAAATCAAACATTTTTTATTTGACTTTTTTTGATTTATTTAAATTGGCAAATTTCAAATCACTTGAGCAGATAACTCATCCAAGAAAAGACAAAACTCAGCAAACAAATGTGGGATACATGAATCAGAAATGCAGGATTCTAATGTACAATTTGAGATTTCCTGAATTTCAAACAAATCATAGACATCATGTAAAGCTTAATGAATCTGAAATTGCGGGATTGTCAAATCCAAGAACCAAATTTCAAATAAAAAATGAGGTGAATTAGAAATAAATAAAATTTATGAGTGTCTCAAAAAGGATGATAAAGGATCTAGAGTGGATTTGTGCTAATTCTTTTAGGAATCATAGGCATTCTCAAAAAGCACCCTATTCTGTTTTAGGACGGCTAAAATTTAGATGCTTGATTACAGTAGATTTAAAAAACACTATTAATAAAATAGAATTATATATTACAATCTGTTTTTACCATGTTGTCTTTTCCTTGGTGTGTTGATAGTTCATTTGCTGTTGATAAGGTGTTTGCATTTTATTGGATAGTTTCACCTCCAGTTGCCTTGGCAATAGGAAATCAAGCCGCCTCCCCAAAACTAACTGTGGTTGCAGAGGCAACTGGAGATGAAACTATCCAATTAAATACAATCACATTATCAACAGCAAATGAACTATCAACACACCAAGGAAAAGGCAACATGGTAAAAACAGATTGTAATATATAATTCTATTTTATTAATAGTGTTTTTTAAATCTACTGTAATCAAGCATCTAAATTTTAGCCGTCCTAAAACAGAATAGGGTGCTTTTTGATAATGCCTATGATTCCTAAAAGAATTAGCACAAATCCACTCTAGATCCTTTAGCATCCTTTTTGAGACACCCATAAATTATATTTATTTCAAATTCACCTCATTTTTTATTTGAAACTTGGTTCTTGGATTTGAAAATCCCGCAATTTCAGATTTGTTAAGTTTTACATGATGTCTATGATTTGTTTGAAATATAGAAAATCTCAAATTGTATATTAGAATCCCACATTTGTTTGCTGTGTTTTGTCTTTTGTTAGTTGAGTTATTGGCTCAAGGGATTTGAAATTTGCCAATTTAAATAAATCAAAAAAGACAAATTAAATGGTTGATTTTACTAAATATTTTAATTTTCACTCAGCTGAGTTGCCTTCAAAAGTGATTTTGAAATTTAGACCAAGGATTTGACAATCCCACATTTTTACGTTCAGGTTCTGAATTTACAGTATGTGGATCCAATTAGACACATTAGCAGAAAATTTGATTTTGGGGTATAAATCCCCGGAATAATTGCATTCCCTTTGCAATTTGCATCTCCCTAATAAATTATCTTCCCTTGCTTTTTACTTTTATATTTAATTTTTTATTTTTTAATTTTAAACTTTAATTTAAATGTTCATACTTAAATTTTAATATTTAAATTTTAATAGTATAATTTTAATAGTTAACTTATAATAGTAATATATCTAAATATATTATAAGACAGTAGCTATAGTAAGCAAACACGTGAAATAACCAAATATGATTTAAAAATGTGTTTAATTAGTTGCTTGTCAAGTACAGGTTCATATATTACATAGTTAAACAACAAGAACTTAATTTATCCACATCAAGCGGCCCGCTCCACTTATGTTCTAAACAAGTGATTGTTTGAAACTCAAATACCTTTCTTTTGTAATATGATTTAACAAATATATTTTATATGCTTAACCCGCATCATAAATACTAATTAGTAAGAGATACATGAAAATCATTGGTTTTTGTGTCGTGTGGCTATAGTGGCACTAAATCAATAAGGCCAGATGATGACTTGCAAGTCCCAATTTGTGGCTTAAAAAAAGCCAGTGTACTAAAAAGAGTTCACAATTATTTAATAAAATTAATCTATTTCTACTTTTTTAAATCTATTTATTTGTTTGCTCAACAGTCAATACACTATTTAGTGCAATATAATAAAAAAATATGTGTCTCTTCATCTAGTATAATTAATTTTACTTAACTTTTGTATGTATTCTTATATATCTATAATACAGTTCAACATCAAGTCATACTATATAATTAATAATTTTTTAGCCTTAATAAAAACAAAACAAATAAAAAAACAAATAAATCCAGAGCACCCATTTATCTGATTGGCTTGGAGTTGAGGGCTTTTGGAAGGAAGGAATATGAGTGTTTGTAAAAAGCTGTCACCACATTGGGTGGCATTGTAAATGGGATGATATCAAGAATATTGAAGAGATCCTTGGTGTCCTGAGGGAGGTCTTTCTTTGCCTTATTCTTGATCCAACCAAATATCTCCTTGATTGGATTCAGAAACAGAGGATAGAGCAGAAGAAAGAGGAGTTTCATTGGGCAGTCAGCCAGGCAGTGGCTGGCCAAATGGCTATTTTTTGATTGGAGGGAACTCTGATACAGTCAAGTCCACCTTGTGGAGCCTAACATTATTCAACACAACAATGTTGGTTGTGCTGCTGTAATTTATCTAGAGGACTCCTTTATGGTTCAGAGAAAATTGAGAAAAGTCCTACTGTTGTGGGAACCCTTGATTATTTGATATTGGTCCAATCCGCAAGGACCCAGAAGCTCTTATCAAATATGTCTGGGAACAGACCACTGTACAATGTGCTAAATCATCCTTGGAACCCTTCTTGACCCACCCATATCTAGACCTGAGTGAGGAGAAAATGATGATTCATCAATGTAGAAAAAAAGGGCATTCTCAGTCTTCTTTAGGGCCAGATAAGTCTTGGCATAAATGTGTTGATCCTCAATGGCCTTCTCACTGTTTCTGTTGTACAGAGAAACTCTGAGTATCTTCCATAAGAAGCCCAAATCAACCATTGCTTGGTAAACAAGGGTTTTAGAGACAGAAAGTTCAAACTCTGTGGTAAGAATTGAGCTGAACAGCAAGCGTGTCTAGATGACAATCCTTGGTCACCCACTTCCTGATTACCTCAAGATGGGTGGGCTGAAGTGGCTGGGCTGCCACTTACCCTGGGCAGATTTTGTGATTCAACCAGTGTTGCCATATTTGGTGTTGAGGTTGCCAATATATCTAACCATGACTACAAATTGGGACACAATATACCAAACTGCCATTCCCCCATTCAAGCAGTTGAGGATAGCTTCACACTCAATTCTGTCAACTGACACCGCCCTTGGCAGGTACTGCGGTATCCTAGCTGATAGGCTCAACACAGGGGATGGGGACCTTTGTGTAGAAGATGGGATCACTCTTACTTGCAGTAGCACTGTCAATGGTAGAATACTTCACAGGTGCAGATGGCTCCTTGGTTGTGGCCAATGGCTCATAGGAGGTGGCAAAAACAGGGGCAGGATGTAGCAACTCTTGGATCAAGAGTGTGGGGCTGGCTGACAACTGGGTACACAGTGAAAGTGTAAGTGACCTCAGTGTTCCCAGTGACCCTGATATAGGAGGCTTTGGTGGCAGGCCTTGAGGGCGGCTTCTGTCTAGGATTTAGGCTGTGTGATCTTTCTTGAGATGTGGGAGGTGGTTGACTGGCGCTGACACCTTGAGAGGCCTGTGTGTTGGCATTAATCCCCTCAATTTGTGTTCTGGGTCTGTTCTTGGACCCTCTGGGACACCCTTGTGGACAGGCTGCCCTGCAGGCTAGAGCAAGAGCTGGTTGGGAATGTGATTGTCTGTCCATAAAAATAAAATAAAATATTATAGATTAAATATGTATTTATTTGGATTTATTGGTTTAGTTGTGAGTAGTTATTTTCTCTTGATTTAGGCTTGAATAGTAACAAAATTTCTATATATGTTATTTGAAGTGTATAATATTGTATACTTTCTGGGGTTGGATCATTTTAAAGTTTAGTCACCTAATATATCTAAACATGGTTATTGATATTGAATTTTTAGTTTGATTTTAGCTGTGGTAGAGCTTATTGATTTGGGTTGGTGTTTCCTATTGTTCTTACTGTATATTAAATTTGGATCTGAGTTCCTGAATTTATTATTTGAGTTTACTAGTGGTATTCAAAAGTGATTTGAAATTTGGTTCATGGATTTGACAATCCCACAATTTCAAAAAACATAGTAAACTTAATGAAAATGGTTGAAGGATTTGAACACTTCAAATCTGATTCCAGTTAATTCATTTTGTCCATAGGAAATATGCTTGACTTGAACATTGCAAAGTGTCTATGAGTTCCCACATTTTTAAAAATTCAAATAAATATATAAAATAATCAAATTAATTAAAAAAGCCATCCCACAAAAGTGATTCAAAATTTGGACCAAGGATTTGCAATCCCGCATTTTTATGTTTAGGTTCTGAATTTACAGTATATCCACTTTATTTTTATTATATAAATATATTTGAGGGTATCCTGTTCATTTCCACCAGTATTTAAAGGAATCAATTTATAACTATATTAAATCATTTGAGCATTTTAATATATATATTTTTTAAAAATTCTCAAATGATGCTATAATATCAGGAATTAGGTCCTATAAATGATGATATCAGAAATGAGGTGATGCCAACTTTAGGGATCTTTTTGTCTCTAAAAGGGGTTAAAAGTAATAGTTTTATATTTGAAACAATTCATTCTTAGCTAGGAAGTAATTTCCGAAAAATTGACTTTTTGATTTGAATTTTGGCATTTTCAATTTTAGACCCAAGTTAGCGTTTTAATTTCTGGACTTTTTAGGTCACATTTCCGATTTTTTCACTTTCAACTCTGGGTGCTTCAACCTAAGCAACTGGCCCCGCTAAACAGCTTGCTAGCTGTAAACATGCAATTAACTTTTAGATATCTGAAACTCCTCCATATTAGGCCGTCAAAACTAAATTTATAAAGATAAACATGGAAAAGTTATAAGTAAGAGTTATGGAAAACTTTAAAGCTGGACTTGTAGTCTTAAAATTCGCTGATATCGAACTGTTAGTCTCTATCCTGGGCTAAGTAAGAGACTGATTAGCTTGTAAACCCACAACCAGAACCAATTTGATTAACTTTGATAATTTATATTGCTATTTGATCTTGTCCACTTACCTGAAAATTCCCTGATTAAACCTTTGGATCTCTAGTGGGAAAGTTTAAATTGCTTAAGCTAATAATTGTTTAGGTTATGAATTTATATTGATTGTTATGACGAACCCCTTTTCCTCAAGTTACCATGTATCGAATTCTAATGGAAAACTTTGACGGGCTTACAGGGTCACGTCAAGTGGGAATGATCATCTTGGAATACATTGATGGAGGGTGGCTTTGGATGACCTGGGGTGTGGTGTTAGTTTATAAACTTGAAAGTCTATGTGTGAGTTGATTCTAGGCTCTTCAGAGACAGAACAGATATTCATGAAGTGAGGGGGTTAATAATTAGGTGAATGGTTACGCGTGATGAGGGTTGCACCATCAATTGAAATCAATATTTTCCAATCGCTTTAAGCGGAAAAGCTACCCCATCTTAATTCCACTGCTTGGGCTGCTGAGATGGAATCTGAACCGATTGAAGTATGAGGAAAAATAAATGTTGAATGATCAATTTAAATAGTAAACGTATGTTATATGAGGTAAATTTAATGTCAATATTTGTAGATTAAATAAAATGAATGTTAGATATGAGGGATATATAATAAGGGTGTTATATTAAATAGGAAATAGTCTAATGTGGGGATAAACTATTGAGTTTGGATGTGAGGGGTTTCAAAGGTATAAAAGGGTGGGGTGTGATTAGATGAGAAGACAATGATTTCTATTTTTAGTTTAATTTGCTTTACTACTTTCGCACAGAGTGGCTACATCGTCACCCTCAAGTCCCACGATCGCTCGGATGGGATCACCCGCCACATGGAGAAGGTCCAGGCTCTCTTCTCACGCGAGCGCAGCTTGGACGATAACAAGATTGAGCATGTGTTTGACTCCGCTTTTAAGGGCTACTCTGCCCAATTCTCGGAACGAATTCTCAACAAAGTCAAGGCCATGCATGAAGTGGCTGCGGTTGAAGAGGATCAGATTGTCAATGCCACCTTGTCTACAAACAATTCTCCCTGGGGATTATCTCGTATCAAATCGCGTCAACGGCTAGCAGGAAACTTTCAAAACCTAGCCTATTCATACGACTTAAACGGGGGTCGTGGGGTTGACGTGTATGTTATTGACACCGGGATTAATATACATCACCCCGAATTCCAAGGGCGTGCAGTTTGGGGCGCCAACTTTGTCAATGGATCCCCCAACATGGATGACAATGGCCATGGTACTCATTGTGCTGGTACAATAGCATCTAGATCTTTTGGGGTTGCTAAGGCAGCCAATGTGATTGGAATCAAGGTGCTCAACGCTCAGGCCAAGGGATTGAACTCGCAGATCATTGCAGGGATTGAATGGGCCATCCGTAACCGGAAGAGTGGGCGGGGCAATGTGATGAATCTTAGCTTGGGAAGTGGATACTCTCCAGCACTTAACAGTGCAGTGCGTGCTGCTAAGGCGGCAGGTTTTGTTGTTGCAGTGGCAGCAGGAAACAATAACATTGATGCATGTACTATCTCACCTGCCTCTGAACCATCTATCCTTACAGTAGGAGCCACCAACATTCAAGACTCACGAGCTAGCTTTTCCAACTGGGGACGCTGCTTAGATGTGTTTGCTCCCGGGGAAAACATCCTCTCCACTTGGAACACTGGCTACTCCAACTACCTCTCTGGCACTTCCATGGCTACACCCCACGTGGCTGGCTTGGCGGCGTACCTCATCGCCAAGACCGGCAATCGATCCCCTGACTACATCATGAATCTGATCAAATCCACTGCCGAGAAGAATGTTGTTTCCAATACTGCCTATTCCCCCAATCTTTTGGTCAGCATTGGTGGGTACTGATGTAATAATGGACACGCTAATTTATAAGCTCACGTTTTCAACCATGCTTGATCTAATAAACACAAGTTTTAAACTAATTAGCTAATATAACATCAAACATGTTCATTTATCTACTATGTTTTAACTATATCTTTTATCAAATGAATATATGTTCCAATTAGTATGGCTAATTCTAGGTGTCGTGGATCCACCAAGGTAGGGGAGATTTTTATGGAGTTTCAAACTTTTTACAGATAAACAATAATTCAATGATTCTAAGTTATAACGGCATATTTTGTATGGTAACAGAGAATGGACATTCAATACTTTCATATTTATATATACTAATCTTTGAAAACAATCAACTAAATACAATCCAGAAAAGTGAACATCATTAGAAACAAAAAAAGATATAAATCCAAAAGGTATTTTTGCTTTTTTAAACTTTAAAGTAAAAGGGATGTTCTTAGTCTTTCTGACAATAAATATGCTATAAACAACCATAAGTTAAATCATGTTACAATCCCATATATTGATATAAGCAAGTATAAAAATTGTCTAGAGCATTGTACAGGTTAACTTGAATGGGATATCAAGAGCTCTGAATATTTCGGAATCAAAGATTAATCAGGCTGGACAGCTAATAAAGGGAGATGGATAAAAATATTGGCTCAAATAAGCTGATTAGTAAAGAAATCGCAATAATAAGATATTTTTCTCTAATTGCATCTTTTTGATCCAGTTTATTTGGCTAAAGGTTGAATATTTTTTATCTTTTTTAGGAAATTAATCTTTAGGAGCTGTGGGAGATTATTTCAATAAATGCTTTTTCAGCCAACTTTCAGTCAGAATTGATCCAACTATGATCTTGTCCATAAATAATATTTTTAGTTTTATGATCTTTTAAAGATGACAAATATAGTAGTTCCTTCTATAATATCAGTGGTTGGAACGTTGATGGTTTTTATAGTGGAACTTAATCAATTTAGCTCTAAAAAAGAAACCTTTATAATTTAGGGCTGTTAAATATATTTTTTGGATCTAAACATGTTAACCTTTTTTAAAAAATAATTTTTTTAGACTATTTGTCATTGAAAATTTTAAGAAGTTACATATGGAGAAGAAGAAGTTGGATTTATACTGAATTTAAATCAGCAACATCCTTAATTGATGGAATATTGTCCTGCCCAATCTTTAGAGCCCATCAGATAGGCCAAGTGTGTCAGGAAGCCAGGCATAGGTAGAGGCATTGGGCGGCTTGGGATGGGGTCCGGCCAAGCTGGCGGATAAAGCCCACCATAGAATAGGTGCTAACTTGATAATGTAAGATACAGATTGCCTGAGTAAGGACCAGACTCCGGAGTTAGGGACCATGAAATCCACCAATCCTGTCAAAGTAATATAGAATACTCCAAAAAGATGGGTAGAGATAGTCTCTGCTGCGGCAGTAGGTTCCATTAGGTGGTCTGATATAGGGGTTAAGGGCAGAGTCATGGGAACAAATTACGCTGGCAGGTAATTGTACTTGTCTTTGAATAATAAGGGCGGTATTTCAATCCTTTTTCCTTCATGTCCTATGTATTTGGTTTCTCTGGTCCTTGCCAAGGGATTGGCAATGAGGATGGTTTCCAAGCTGTACTCTGCATAGGCAGGGTTGGGCGGGTATTCAGTAAAATGCACAGGTCCAAAGGGGGCTCCTGGGGGACAGTATAGTGCCTAGGGAGGGTCAGCAGGTTAGTCTCTGGAGGGGGTGGTTACCTAGTTGTCTACTTGGCCAGAGTTAAGATGGAAAATCACTAAGACTAGATAAGGTAAGATTTGTTTGAACCAAAGGTTTATAAAACTTTATTATTGAAAATGACAATGTGGTCATCACCACACTGCCAGTGTTTTTATACCATGTGATTTTGCTTCTTTGCCTTTTGAAGGTTTCAGGTCCATGGGCGGTTTGCCAGTAGGGCATGGATCTTGGCTTAGGGTCTTGAGAGCAGAAAGTCCTGGTTGGGTACACTCTGGCAAACAGAAGTGGCAATGCTTAATTTTGCCACTGTGGTTCACCATGTCACCTGAGCAGGCTAATTGCATTCCCCTTTCTGGACTGGAGACTGGCAGCAGTTGGTGCTTATTAGCAGAGCTAGTAGTGGGTCTTGCCCAATCCACAACTTCTGCATAGGTCTGGGCCCTCAGTGGCACTGGTTTGGCGGGCCTTGGCTGGGATGGCTCTGGAGAACAGAAGTGGCAATGCTTTGTTTTGCCGCTGTTGTTCACCATGTCACCTGAGCTGGCCAATTATAATACTATTTCTGGTTTGGAGACTGGCAACAGCTGGTTTTTGTTGGCAGGGCTAGTAGTAGGTCTTTTCCTAACCTCCTTTAGGCAGACCACATCTCCTGCATAGGTATGGGTCTTCAGTTGCACCAGTTTGGCAACAATATGGCAACCATTCAGTGAATCCTTGTTATTAAGCCGGCAGGTTGCAGGGTAACTTAACAATTCAAGTCTGTGACTTAATGGGTCAGTGGGTCCTGGGCCGTCCTGGGGGGGCCAATCTGCCTTCAGAGGACTGGGGTTCAACTCTTGTTTTTTTAATACAAGTATTAAAATGTCATTCATGACAAAGTGCCTCGTCATTAAGAATAATACAACTATTGGAAAAGTTAGTTAAATAATATCAACTGTTCCTGTTTTGCAACATGGCTTTATGTCTAGATTCATGAGTATTGCCCTTTGAGTAAAGGATTGTATTACAATAAGATCTAAACTCTAAAATAACTTGCTTAAGATCAACAATCTTCATCAGTTGTAGATGAAAATAATTCATTATTAAGATATATAAATTTTGAATAATACCTTTTATTGACTGTAAGGGTTACCATGGCTTAAGGTGTGCTATTTATTATCAAACATTTAGATATGTTTGATCTTCAGTATCAACCTAACTCCCTCATCATTCAATTTATGTCTTATAGCTATATTTTAAGCTTCCTTACACAATAACTTAAAGTAAGAGGATTAAAAAACCATTGCCTGTTTCAGAAATCTGAGGATCTAAGGTGGCTATGCCCATCTGCAAAACAATACTCTTATGTTCAGCTATTCAGGAGCCCTAGAAAAGGGTTTTGAATTCAGATGTTGATATGGATTCTTCCACGTACATAGATGTAGTAAGTCTGACCAGGCATTGGCACTGTACTACACAATAGCATTGTTCTTTCCATCTGTGCTTGCAGGTGTATCATATTCTTTATTATTCATATAAGATTGCAAAGTGTGAAGAAAGCAATAATTTTTATAGTTCAATCCTGTTGGGAGTGATAGCAGAGCTAAGATCAATGCTAACTTTTATCACAGCATCAATAGATCAAACTTTAAGTAAATAGTCAAACTCAAGTAATTGATATGTTGATCTGTATAAATTGCATGACCCATATTCCAACAATTTGATTGCCCTCAAAGGTGTAACAGGGCAATACAAATATTTTCTGTTTATAGAAGTTTGGAAAGACAGACATAACATTGTGCAATATTGTATAGGCCAGCAGACCAATAATCCAGCCACATAATATCATTACAGCATCTCCTATTAGCTGAACTATAAAGAGGTAGAGCCATTTGCCTTTCTAGGTTGTTTGATAGGGATATTAGGACTGCAGTAAAATAATGAGTTAGATAAAGACAAGGTAGCACCTTGAGAGTATAAAGCTGTTGATTTTATACAGCACCATCTAATCCTAACAAGAAATGGTCTAGAATCATATATACCTGGTAGTCCAGAAGGATAATCTCACCCAGGTTCCCCAGATTTTATCTAACCACCAATGTTTTCTGGGAACGTCTTCTAAAGGAATGTTTGTAGTCTGCTTTCTAGGATAAGATCAGACTATTCTAACCCTTACAGGCCAGCCTATCTATTTCCAAGATCACCAGGCTTGTACCCACAGATTTGCTTCCAGCCACCTTGGTGGCATATAAATTTTTTTAAATCTTCTAGAAATTACACCACTTCATTTCCATGATATGGTCATTGAATGGGCAGTAGATAACCCCACTCCTAGGGAAATAGATTGAAATGGGTGGTGCTCCACCCCTCAGCTATGTAGTTTCTCCAAAGGTGGTCCATCAAAATATTGGCACTCACTTTGATTCCAACAAGAAGAATTCTAGCAATCACAATATGATAATATGGCATTATTTGAGGTCTAACCTATATGAGCTTCCTCTATACCATACCATAAATGATGACATAGTTGTTGCAGCTGAACCAATGATAGTTCAGTATTTGAGAATGGAGAAGATAAAAGTCTGAGTAGAAAGGAAAATAGTTTTAATGATATGTAGCTTTATTTCTGAAGCAGTAATAGGTATAATGGAAGGTGAAGCCTCTAACCCATAATATGGTGGCATTGTGGCAGAATCCAGGTATGGCATGGGAGCAGATACCTAATTGTGGGTGTGAAGAACTGTTGATCAGGGAATGTAGAAAGCTTAATTCATTAGGCAACTATTTGCAATTAACCAGGGCCAATCAATTACCCTTTTGGAAATTAGTGTCATTTATCACATAATTAAATGCATGATTAGTGACCCATGACGTTGTCACCAAGGATTAATCACACCACGTTGCCGCCACCCCAAATACTAAGTGCTGTGATGCCAGCATTAATTATTCTTGGCACCAGAGCACCACTACAGTTTACATCAAACGCCGGGACACCAGCACAGTTATTTGTGAGCGCCAGAGCACCGCAATAATCAACATCAAGCGCCAAGGCGCCAGCTTTGAGAGGAAATAATGTCAAAGCGCCAGGTTTAATTTGAGTGATCAATTCTACTTCCATACCAAATAAGGTCTGAATATAGAAGTTTCTGTATACCAAATATGAGTGCTATATGGTGTGCTAGCAGAGGGCACCTTGTGCTAGGCGCCACAGCACTGTAGGACTGTGCCCTGAAAAAAAGTTGTCCCTTTCTTCACCAGCGCAACCAAGACTCTACAGTGCGCTGGAATGTCCTAGAAGACATTACCAGCAACTTATTATATCTAATATGAGAATACCCCTATATAAGGCGTTGGCAGTAAACCCCAAGGGACCTAATTTTACCTACTTGTATAGGACCTAATAAAGTTAACCATTAGAAATAAAGTTGGTCAATGTCTTCAGAATTTTCACATTCAAAGGCGCATAGTGAGTGTGTGCCCATGCCTCCTAATTTTTTGTTAGATCTGCTGCTGTACACCAATTTCCAACAAGTGGTGCTCACTACAGGGGCACCACACACTCTGACCAACTCTCATCCTCTGAGTCTGACGCGCCTCCCTCCATCCCCAAAGACCTAACTGGATTTGGGGAACGCTACTTGGTAATGGAAACCAGCAATGTCAGAGAGATCAGCTTTTCTGACAATAAGAAGATGTAATCAATGTAGAAGACTTACCTGTACTTCCCTCCTGCAAGTACACAGAAGTTCCTGTGGTACTGCTTGCACACTTCACCCAGGTCAATTGCCAAGACCTGGCATTGGTGGCATCTGGGCTCTTCCTTGGATATCAACTTAGCCAGGAATCTATGAACATCCAGCTGTCCCTCTTTCATCAGCACCCCAAAGCTCAACACCTCATGGCTATATTTTGCAGTTAACTGGCAACTGATGAAGGAAACCTCAAATGCTTTCCCATCCTCAAGAAGGCAACTGACTACCTGCAAGAATTTGTTCACCCTTGTGTTACATCAGTTACTGGGAGTTCAAGCCTGACACCACCTGGAGCTTTGAGACTTGGTTACTATGTGGAGCGCCAGCACCATAACCAGGATTGATTAGTACAACAATTGGACTCCAGTTTTGAGGAAATTTGAGCTTACACCCAAGCCAACAAGGACAATCAAGCCACTCTGGCTTGTCAGCCAGAGGACCTCACCCACCAGTTAAAAAATTGCTTATTCCATGTAATAGAGTCAACCCTGAAGAATCTTGGGTTGGGGCCCGCCTGGGCCCAGAACTTCACCTGCCATGCTATAGCCATCAAACAATATGTGGCAGGTGCCAATGTAACCAAGAGCAACATAGATAATCTTCTTGCCAAACACAGCGCCTTCTTGGAGCAACAGGGTAGTTGTCTGTGCGGCCTGGACAAGAAGGTTGCCAACAATAAAGATAATATCAATGAGGTATGACGCCTCACCTGGAAAGAGAGCAAAGAGTCCAACAATATTGCTAATGCTGCCAAGGCCAAGGTTCTGGAACTTTGAGACAACTTTGTCCAATATGATGACTATATCAAGGAAACCATTTTATAAGAGATCTCTCAGCTACGTCAGGAATTCTTGTCATAATTCACCAATGGCTCAACCACTGTGGGTCATAGCTGCTCTGAACTTAATGAAGTACAGCAACAAGTAGAGGATATTGCAGCCGCAAACTAACAAAATGTTCCAGGAAGTGAAACGGGTACATGACAAAGGAGAGCAGAGTATTGCCTCCCTCAAGGCTGAGCTTGAGAAGTTACAAGCTGAAATGAAGGGACATGCCAAGAAATCCGCCTCCCAGCAACTTCCATAGAAGCCTTTTGCAAAGGAATGGTCCAGTGTGCCAGGCTGATTGAGCGCCTTTGCTCTTCCCTCCAAAATGCAGAGATAGAGATAGCAGATGCTTGGGACAAGCTGATGGATTACAGATGCCGCTGCACTGGCCAAGACTTGGGAGGACTTGGTCTTTCTGCTATGCCTTCTGGAGAAAGCGCCACACTACAACCCACTTCCAGTTTGGTATATGATGATGGGGCTACCTCATCCTCTTCAGGCTGCGGAAGCCTCCCGCAAGTCTTTGCTGTCTCCCCTACGCCTGTTGAAACCCCACAAGCACCCAGGGAGACTGGCCCAGCTGGGAGCTCTTGTACCAACTTCTTTGACCAAAGCTACCACAAAGAGTCCCCCTTGTTGTTGTCCTCAAGCCAAAACCCCTACACGTTTCAAGCCAATGAACCTGCCTAAGTTTGACCCTAAAGGCAATATACACACCTTCATCTGTCTTTTTGAGATGTCAATGTATGGAGCCAATGACCAAGACAAGGCTATCACACTGCTCAACCAACTGGACGCAGCCAGTACCAATCTAATCATCTTGCACATGCCTGAACATGACTGGTTGTATGCAGCAGCAAAAAATGTGCTATTATACAAATTTGGTAGCATTGCCTGGGTTATCAAAATAAAGAATGAGTTCTTGATGATTAGCTTCAGAAAAGACAAGACAATTGCTGATTTTTCTGACTGTTCCTATCTTGAGGCCCAGATCCTCACCGGCTCAGGGTCCCTGACAGTACATGGCACCCATATAGCTTTACACACAGCAGTAAAGCCCTACAAAGCCTTGTACTAAACCCTCATGCTGGCTTTCCAGGACAACTGCACCTTGGACGGCATGGTACATTACTTGCGCCAGTGTGGTGACACCTTTGGACCCCCAACACTGGATCAAAGCCCCACCCAGTCTCCAACTATCCAGGACGCTTGGAGGCTCCCACCAACAACAACAAGTCCCCGTCAAAACCCAATATCACTAAGGTAACCTGACATTGCTTCAACTGGAATGACCATTACGCCTCTATTTACAACTTGAAGACGGGTATTCATGTGCTGCCCCCTTGGAATCTGAATCACAGGGAAAAGTCAGCGTGGAGTAAGGAAGGAACTCTCTACATCCATGCAATCCACAAACGTTCCATCCAATTTACTCTTCACACCTGACACTGGGTTCTTGGGAAATGTGCTCCAATAGGTTCTTGTCAACAATATGCACATGGTACAGACCAGTTCTAAGGTTCAGGCCTCTCAAGAGGCCATTAAGGAAGTGTCCAAGCCCTATGCTTGTCAGCTATTAGATTACACGCCTGATACAGAACCTCAACGCTCAGGTGATGCCATCCCCCTTAGGGGTGTCAATGTGGCTATCCCCATGGAAACAATGAAGGACCACCACCCAGAACTATGTGATAGTATTGTTGAATTACTCTCCACTGCCGACAATTTAGACATCCATTTAGTAAACAAAATTGTTTCTTCTTATTCTGAGTGCACTTATGCTGATATTTTTATGAATAAACTCAAGTTGCAAGCTATTATTGACACTGGGGCCCCTATAAATATAGTGTCCTCCAAGTTAGTGCGACAAATTGGGCTTGCTCCTGATATTGATCACAAGAAACAGTATGGTACAGCTGGGCTAGATTGTACCACCATCCAAGGAGCGTACAGCGCACTCCCTTTACACTTTGGCTCTCTGGCAGTCTCTGCCCCAGCTCTAGTGCTACCCAATGAAAACTACAATATCCTGATTAGAACCTTGTTCATGCAACAGTATGGAGTAAAAACTGACCTCAAGAATGATGTTCTCAAAATCTTGGGACAGACAATCCCTCTGTATTACAACCGCTCAAACCCAGAGATGGGCAGCCAAGCCACTCCCTGTGTTAACCTCACATATTGCAATGGTGTTATCCCAGTCAAATACCGTAAATTGGGACGCCAGGTTAAACATCTTACCACCCAGGTTGAGGAATATAAGGGTCTGCCATTGCACACCAACTCTTCTTATGCTATCCTGGCTGGCCATCAGGTGCTAATGGACATTGGATTGGATTTAAAAACCCCTCAAGGACTTTATGGGGAAATAGAAAACCCCGGAATTGCTCTAGGATAGAACCCTTGGTTGCACCTGACATTGTGCTCCCTAATCATGGGCCCATAAAGGTATTGCTTGCCAACCTCAATCACTCTCCTGTTGAGGTAAAACACCATCAAGTAGTGACGTACCTGCATCTATTATTGGTAGAAGAGGCGACAGAGATACACAATTTTGGCACCCTGGATGAGTTTGGCCTCCCTTCAGAAGAAGTAATACCGCCTGCTGTATGCACAATCATTATACATGAGCAACTGCAAGGACTCACTATTGCTCAAAAGGATGCAGCTCTTGCCCTGTTTGAGAAATACAAAGAGATATTTTCCAATGATAACTTTGACCTGGGGTGTGCATGTAACACACTCCATCACATTGAAACAGGCAAGGAACGTCTTATATGCCTCTGTCCCATACAATGTTCCTGTGCCTCTGACACTACTGTAGATGAAGAAATTGGGAAGCTGGTACAACTAGGTCTACTTTTTCCCTCCAAGAGTCTGTGGTTGTCTCCAGTACTCATAGTTAAGAAGAAAGATGTGAGCAACCGCGTTGTCATTGACTACTGCAAGCTTAATAACATCACTAAGAAGGACTCTTATCCCCTTCTGTGTATTGACAATGCACTTGACCGCCTGGGAGGCGCTAAGTTCTTCTCAGCAATGGACCTAATATCTGGATATTGGCAGATTGAATTGCCTCCCAAGGAGCAAGAGAAATACGCCATTATCACCAGTCAAGGCCTCTTCCAACCTACTTGAATGCCACAAGGTCTGTGCAATGCACCTGCCACATTCCAACATACCATGGACAACATGCTCCATGACCTCAAGCTGAGCTGCTTTTTAGTCTATCTGGACAACATCAATGTCTTTTCAAAAACATTCTCTGATCACCTTCAGCACCTTCAGGAGGCTTCATGTGCCTAGCAGCTGCTAACCTTAAGGTCAAACCCAGGAAGTGTGACTTCTTTAAGGATCAGCTCAAATACCTTGGCTTTGTGGTTGACGCAGAAGGATTACAGCCTCAGCCAGCCAAAGTCAAAGCTACAGAGAAAATGAAGGTGCCATCCAATGAACAAGATGGCCAAGTTTTCCTGGGCATGATTGGCTATTATTGGCGCTTTTTCAAAGACTTATCAAGGAAGGGGGAGCCCTCTTTCATTTGATGAAGAGCAATGTGCAATTTGACTGGACCCCAGCCTGTCAACAAGCCTTGGACACCATACGCTTAAGCCTCATGAACAAGCCAATCCTACAATATCCAGACTTCAGCCGTGAATTCATTGTTCAAAAAGATGCTTCAATGACTGCTGTGGCCGGTGTGCTTTCCCAGGTGGACTCCAATGGCAAAGAACACCCTGTAGCCTACTGCAGCAGAACCCTGAACGTCCATGAGCGTAACTATACTGTGACTGAATGGGAGTGCCTGGCAGTGATATACACATACAAACAGTTTCATGTATACCTACATGGCGTCCACTTCAAGGTAATCACATATCATGCATCATTACGCTGGCTCCAGAACTTGAAAGAACCTGAAGGATGTCTAGCCAATGGGTACTAAAGCTTCAGGCATATGACTTTGAAATATTATACAGAGCAGGTATCAAACATCAGAACTCAGATGGACTGTCTCAGCTACCAACAGTAGCCCACCTGGCTGATGTCTCTGACCTACTTTATGATAAAATGTTGGCAGGCAACTACCAGGATGAGCCTGCAGAAGTCCAGCACACCCTAGATAGGCTGCTGGAAGACACAAAAATCAAGAATGGGTGTATACTGAAATACACCTTAGAAGGAATAAGAATAATGCCCAGACCATCAGAATGGGCTGATCTAATAGTTTGCGCTCATAAGGTAATAGGACATGGCGCCTTCTGGAAGACACTTGCATAACTGAAAACCACATAATTTTGGGAAGCCATGACCTTTGACATACAAGAAACACTGAGCTTCTATAAAGAATGCCAAGGGGAAACCCCGTTCAAAAAGTCAACAACCTATCACTTAGCTTGGCCTAACTTTGCTTGGCACACCGTCTCAATTGACGTTGTAGGACCCTTGCCAGTCAGCAACTATTTCCCCAAGTACAGCATTGTTGCAATAGACCACTTTACCAAATGGGTGGAGGCAAGGCAGTGCGCGGCTTAGGCGCTAACACTACTGAAAAATTCCTACTTGAACAGATCATATTATGTCATGGCTGCCCCCAAGTTATTCTCACTGACAATGGCATCAACTTCAATTCTCACATGGTGACCAAGCTTAATGGACTTATGGGAATCCAAGGAGTATTTCAACACCCTACTACCCTGAGTTGAATGTAATGATAGAGAGAGATAATGGGACCTTAGTAGGCATCTTGAGAAAATTGGCTGCTAGCCGCCCCACTGAGTGGAACACTTTCCTGCCCCCAGCTATCTTTGCCTACAATATTGCCATCCACTCTTCTACAGGGAAATTGCCATTTCAACTCTTACATGACAGGCACCCCGCGCTACCCCCATCCTATACTCCTGTGTTAGGGAAGAAGACACCCAGTCACCCCATGCGTACCAGAAAAGGTTGGCCTGCACATTGATTCAATTGCAGTCAGAAGCCTATTCCAATGCATTGGCCAAGAAGATAAGGAGCCAGGAAAAAGATAACATCCAGCAGGCCCCTCTCCAAGAGTTCCAAGTAGGTGACTGGGTGCTCTTCCATAACACACATGGATTTGGCAGAGCGCACAAACTGGCTACCCTATGGATAGGCCTATTTGAAATCATTTCCTGGATGTCCACTGACGCCTATACTATTAAGAAGATTAAGGACAGACAGATGATCAACCGTGCACACGCAAAGTTCCTGAAGAAGTTTGTAAAGAATCCCCCTTCTAAAGAATAAAGTGATACAACATCAAAGAATTAAGTATATGGAAAAGTAAAAAGAAGAACTGATACAAACAAAACAAAAAAATAAAGTATAACTATAAAGACAAAATAAGAAAGCAAGGCTTTATTGGCTGGTTATTCAGAAAGACAATGTCTGGAGCCAGAAGAAAGGGACCAATTACCTGGAGTCTTGCTAGAGGTACCTGTAGAAGGAGCACTATTTGCGGGAAGATGGGGGATGGAATGACAACTTGGAGTGGAACAAGGGCGTTTTGATGTTGAAAGAGGAATCAGAGGAGCTATCAATTTGTATTCATCATTATCTATTTGGTTACAGACAAAGGCAAGAGCCATCAACATTTGACACCAAGCCAATTGAGAATTGCAAGACATACTAGTCCAACTGCACAGAGGCAAACAAAGATTACCCTTGCTAACCAGACGTCCCCATCCACCACAAGCGGAGAAGGTGGAGCCTATAGTAAGGCAATTGAGAAGTACATCCTCCATGTAGGAGTAGCATGCTGGCAAGAATACCTTTGACTGATAGGCTACCCCGTAGAAGTGTTCAAGGCAACACCCTGCAAAACCCACAGCGCCAGAAGAACATGCCTTGGGAGGATACCACATAAAGTGGGCAACAGACACAGCTAGGGGAAGATACAACTGCAGGTTGTTATCCTTCACTGCCTGCATAAATAGACGTAGAGCCAAGGAGAAACAACAGGGTGTGTTGGCCTGAAGGTCAAGCCCAAGGGTACCTGGAAGCTCAGAGTTGGCAGGCTGTTCCAATGCCCAGATGCAAGCAACCTCTCAAACGTACTGATTGCGCTGAGTAAGGGTATAGACGTGCTGCTAAGAAAAGCCACTGGTGTCTCTTGCCGTGACATGCAGACAGAGGTCAACCTCCCCAACTAGTTGCTCCACATCATAACTACTGTGGTAACGAGCTCCCAATTGGATTGGTGTCACAGTGTCCTTTTTGGCAAATAGCGCCTGGACATACACATATAACATCTCTTTGTGATGGCTTACCCCAAACCAATTGATGATGGCAGGGTAAGCAGAGGGCAGTGCAAGTGGTGAGGAAGCAGTTTTGAGGACAATATTGTTGGTCCAATTGTGTAGATCCTCAAAGCCAAGACAAGGGAGTCAAACAAGTGGTGCCTCAGTCTCTACAAAAATAGAGTCAACATTCTCTTCCCCTTCAACATGTGTGACAGTGCCAGATTCTGACCCCGCCACCGTGGTATCACATTCCTGGGCCCGCAACTGACGACTGTTTGCAGGAAGTAGCTGATTCAGGAAACAGACCTGGGAAGAGCGTGGCATACACATAAACGCCTTACAATCTTTGGCTATCATACCAGCTATGAGACCTTGTTAGACTTGGCGCAAGGAAGTTTGGTTACTATTATGGGCGCTCATGGGAGAAAGAATGAAGAGTAGCCCTGGTCACGTGGGGGGATATGTGAAGAATTTTTGACCAGGGATTGTGGAAAGCTTAATTCATTAGGCAACTATTGGCAATTAACCATGGCCAATCAATTACCCTTTTGTAAATTAGTGTCATTTATCACATAATTAAATGCATGATTAGTGACCCATGGCGTTGTCCCCAAAGATTAATCACACCATGTTGCTGCCACCCCAAATACTAAGCGCCGTGACGCCAAAATTAATTATTCTTGGCGCCAGAGCGCTGCTACAGTTTACATGAAGCGCCAAGACGCCAGCACAATCATTTGCAAGCGCCAGAGCACCACAATAATTATCATCAAGTGCTGAGGTGCCAGCTTTGAGAGAAAATAATGCTGAGACACCAGGTTCAATTCAAGTGATTGATTCTACTTCCATACCAAATAAGGTCTGAATATAGAAGTTTCTGTATACCAAATATGAATGTTATCTGGTGCGCTAGCAGAGGGCACCCTTGTGCTAGGTGCCATAGCATTGCAGGATTGTGCCCTAAAATGGAAAGTTGTCCCTTTCTTCACCAGCACAACCAAGACTCCACAGTGCACTGGAATGTCCTAGAAGACATTGCCAGCAACTGATGATTAGTAATATGAGAATACCCCTATATAAGGTGTTGGCAGTAAATGCCAAGGGGCAGAATTTTACCTACTTGTATAGGACCCAATAAAGTTAACCATAACAAATCAAGTTGGTCAATGTTTTTGGAATCTTCATATTCAAAGGTGTATAGTGAGTGTGTGCCCCTGCTTCCCAATTCTTCTGTTGGATCTGCTGCTGTATGCCAATTTCCAACAGCAGGATCATCAATTAGGATTGGACACCCACCTGATTGAGAGATGTTGCTCATTCTTTGACACTGGCAGAATAATGACTAATGCTGTTAGATATGTCCTATGCAACTCTGTTAGTACACCATGTGCTTGTAAGACATGTTGGGGAGCAAGGGGTTGACCTTGGTTGCAACATGATTTCAGAGGACCAACCCTGGGAGCTGGAGAGTTATTTTTAGGCATTAGATGAGCCACAGGCCAGTTGGGTAGATCTCATCATAGAATTGATGCTGACTTAAAGAGCCTTAAAATAATTTTTCTTCCCAAGACCACAGGCATGAAGCTGGGATTATAGTATCAATCACCCCCAAAAGGGTGATGTAAACCATTCCAACAGCTTAGTAGAGTAGTCTAGGGGGAGTTCAGAGGCAGGCATGGGAATTAATTTGGGGATGAGAGGTGGCTACATGTCCAGTTGGTAGGCAGGGAGGAAGTTTTACTTATCTTTAAACAGCTGGGGCTCAGTAGTAAACCAAGGAACAGTTCTGTTAAATCTGGTCAACTCTTTAGTTTGGGCCAAGGGAATATGCGCTAGTATTCTCTTATATGTATATTATGAACATTCAGGTCTCAAAAGAATAATCTGCAAAGTGAATGGGGCCAAAGGGGGCACTTGGAGTACAAATACTTGTGGGCAGGGGGCAGAAGGGTGGGAAGTATTAGAGGTGAACTGGCAAATTACTAAGATAAAATACAGAATTATTTGGGAAAACCAATATCTCATAACTTTTATTCAAAAATAGCAATAAAGCCTGGCACAGGGTCTAGGGGCTCATATAGTGCCTCACAGTCAGACTTCAACTATACTGATTGAGAATTATCATAAAATCGGGAAATGGGAATTTAGGTAGTCTGGATGCCTGCCTTTGAGGGTGGCAAAATTGCACAGACACAGGGTGGGTGTTCATTGGCTGATTTTTTCATAAGGGTATCATAACTCTTCTGTTCTGGAGCAATATTCTTGAGTGTAGCCTGCTGGTCCCTACTGTCTTCAGGAGCAGGGTTCTGATTGGTTACCAAGGGAGATGCCTGGTCCATCAAGCCAATGGCAGGAGCCTCCTTGCCTCCAATAGAAAACTTGCTGTGCCTCTTGCTAGGTGCCATCATTGGCAATTCTATGCTGGTGTCTTCATCTTCAATAGCCTCTGCAGTTCTAATCAGAGGGGATACAATCCTAAAAAACATAGGTGGGCAGCTCCTGGTCCCCAGGACTGGCAGCCTGCAGGTGGTCTTGACCAGGGTTTGATTCACATTTAAAACCTTAGGTTTTAAGAGGGGAAATATCATTCCTGTCAATAATTTTTGTATTTTGGTGCCTAGAAAAAACTAGTTTTGAAATTAAAGTGGTACCAAAATTTCTGTTGGGCAATGGTACAACCTTAATTATATTGTATATGTAGTTTACCTGAGACTTTAAACAATGCATATTGTAATTAACAAATGTGACACTTCCTTTATATCTGGCAATAGAATGTTTTTAAAAGCTGTGATTAAAAGGCAAGCAGTATATAGAAAAACTGGTGAGTTGGATATCAATAAATATTTATACAATGACCAGAGCTTGCACATACAATTACTTTATTTCAAAGGATCATTATCATCAATGTTGAACAGCAGGCTGATGAGTTGAATCTAAGGCAGTGTAGTCCTAGATAAGTAAAACTATATCCTTTGATTATTAAATTCTCTGGGTTAATATTATCAACACCCAAGTAAGACGTCTGGCTGGCAGTAAGTTCACACCCAAGGAAATATAACCTCTACAGGAAGACCAGAAGATCAATATTATATAAATGAATCCCTAAAATAAAATTTTAAAGTTGATCTCATTTCCTTAAATTTACAATACAGTACTTTAGGTGAATACTTAATAAGCCTTTGATGTTCAGAAGACATGATACCCTTAAAATCTGCATAATAGCAGATCTTCAATATGTTAAAAATAATAGGTTAAGATTCAGAAGAATATAAATCAGTATATTTTATTATAAATTCAGTTGTATAGTATAGAAAGAAAAAGTGAAATATATGTATGAACATTTATTAAATAGTTTCAAGCCACAGCAAGTCTATAATGTTTTTCTACTATATGGCTATGTTGGCCCAGCTTGGGATATATTATAGAACTAGGATGCTAAGCTCAAATAAATATTTTTATAATGTGCATATCACACTAACCTCTTAAATTTATATGGAAATTATGTGTTTTTTTCTAGATTTTGTTGGCTGCTGTTAATGGATAAACCCAGGCACTACTGATGCATCCTTGGCAAGATTTGAACTATAACCCTAATATCAAATAGCTCACTTTCCTTTTTTGAGATTTGGTCTTTCTCTTAAAAGGTGTGCAGCTAATTTCCTTTTTTATTGATGTGACAAATGATACATCTTTCCAATTTTATTAGTGGCTAATGCTTGCCCCTCTAATTATTTTTCTTGGGGATTATAATCACAATTATATCATTTTTCATAGAAAAGATGTATAAAGTTATTTTCATCATTATTTTTTATTTTTACAATTCTACTCCCTTTATAGCTGCTGCCTATAAAAGGGTTTTTACTATAATTGGTTAACATGAACTTTGTTATACTACCCTTATTGGTCCATGAGGGCTATTCATAGCCTTGGTATAAACCTGGTTTCATCCTTAGAATCCTCCTAACAAGTTCTTCAAATTCATCTAAATTATAAATCAGAAATATGAAGTCTTGTTAAATCCATGATGTAAATTTTTGTTGAGGATTCTTAACTAACCTATTGGGCAATGCTCTTCTATGATAAAGAACCTTTATAATATATTAGCCCTTTTTAGCAGCCTCCTAGATGAGAGAACATGAACTCATTATTTTATACCCTATCAGAGGTGGGTAAGCATATCTAGACCCTATTTAGTGCTCTAAATGGTACCCTGAAGTATAAGCTTCAGCTTTTGCAGAGAAAACAGTATTTTGGTTTGTTTGGTGAAACTCATCGGTGGCCCTTTTTGATTTAGGGCTTCTGTCCTTGGAAACTGTTAGGGTTTTTTATGGGGGTTTGATGGCACCCTAATGCCCTGTTATTGAAGAATTGTCTAAGCTTAAATGATCATTTTCCTTGATCACACAATTATCTACCCAATGCTTCTAAAAGTTATTATGTGAAGAAGAAGAGAATATTGATGGGAGGTTATTTTGTGTAACTAAAAGCTACTTATGGGCTTGCATAATAGGAATAAATAATTTCTTTTTTGTGACTATAGCTTAAGATACCTAGTGCATCTTCCTGAGAGTTTTACTTAATTTCCTGGTGGCTAAGTAGAATCTTATTCCCAGAAGAAAAGTTGTTAAACCATTTGATAAATTGATGATAAAAAATTGTTTTAAAAGATACTCCAGGATTGGCCCTGGTGAATCAGATGACTTACATATGCTGCAGTTAATAATGCACCTGAAAACATATTTAATGACATATATTGAAAGTTAGGTCAAGATGCATCAGAGTTAAATTTAAAGAAGGCTGTATTAAATTACATTTAAATACATGAAGCTAAACTCAACAGTATATAATTCATAGTGGATGATTGATTTAAAGACTAGTTGTTATTTGATTCAATTAATGTTGAAAGCGTGAATTCATAACTTATAATAACTAATGAATTATCAGTAACCACTAATGCTGACCAAAAGGTTGGGGGAGAAGGCAGTATTGGAAACAACATTCTTCTCAGCAGTGGATTTGATCAGATTCATGATGTAGTCAGGGGATCGGTTGCCGGTCTTGGCGATGAGGTACGCCGCCAAGCCAGCCACGTGGGGTGTAGCCATGGAAGTGCCAGAGAGGTAGTTAGAGTAGCCAGTGTTCCAAGTGGAGAGGATGTTTTCTCCGGGAGCAAACACATCCAAGCAGCGTCCCCAGTTGGAAAAGCTAGCTCGTGAGTCTTGAATGTTGGTGGCTCCTACTGTAAGGATAGATGGTTCAGAGGCAGGTGAGATAGTACATGCATCAATGTTATTGTTTCCTGCTGCCACCGCGACAACAAACCCTGCCGCCTTAGCAGCACGCACTGCACTGTTGAGTGCTGGAGAGTATCCACTTAACAAGCTAAGATTCATCACATTGCCTCGCCCATTCTTCCGGTTACGGATGGCCCATTCAATCCCTGCAATAATCTGCGAGTTCAATCCCCGTGACTGGGCATTGAGCACCTTGACTGCAATAACATTGGCTGCCTTAGCAACCCCAAAGGATCTAGATGCTATTGTACCAGCACAGTGAGTACCATGGCCATTGTCATCCATGTTGTGGGACCCACTGACAAAGTTGGCGCCCCAAACTGCACGCCCTTGGAACTCGGGGTGGTGGACATTGATCCCGGTGTCAATAACATACACGTCAACCCCACGGCCTCCGTTAAAGTCGTAGGAATTGACAAGATTTTGATAGTTTCCTGAAAGTCGTTGACGTGATTTGATACGAGCTAATCCCCAGGGAGAATTGCTTGTAGACAAGGTGGCATTGACAATCTGATCCTCTTCAACCGCAGCCACTTCATGCATGGCCTTGACTTTGTTGAGAATTCGTTCCGAGAATTGGGCAGAGTAGCCCTTAAAAGCGGAGTCAAACACATGCTCAATCTTGTTATCGTCCAAGCTGCGCTCGCGTGAGAAGAGAGCCTGGACCTTCTCCATGTGGCGGGTGATCCCATCCGAGCGATCGTGGGACTTGAGGGTGACGATGTAGCCACTCTGTGCGAAAGTAGTAAAGCAAATTAAACTAAAAATAGAAATCATTGTCTTCTCATCTAATCACACCCCACCCTTTTATACCTTTGAAACCCCTCACATCCAAACTCAATAGTTTATCCCCACATTAGACTATTTCCTATTTAATATAACACCCTTATTATATATCCCTCATATCTAACATTCATTTTATTTAATCTACAAATATTGACATTAAATTTACCTCATATAACATACGTTTACTATTTAAATTGATCATTCAACATTTATTTTTCCTCATACTTCAATCGGTTCAGATTCCATCTCAGCAGCCCAAGCAGTGGAATTAAGATGGGGTAGCTTTTCCGCTTAAAGCGATTGGAAAATATTGATTTCAATTGATGGTGCAACCCTCATCACGCGTAACCATTCACCTAATTATTAACCCCCTCACTTCATGAATATCTGTTCTGTCTCTGAAGAGCCTAGAATCAACTCACACATAGACTTTCAAGTTTATAAACTAACACCACACCCCAGGTCATCCAAAGCCACCCTCCATCAATGTATTCCAAGATGATCATTCCCACTTGACGTGACCCTGTAAGCCCGTCAAAGTTTTCCATTAGAATTCGATACATGGTAACTTGAGGAAAAGGGGTTCGTCATAACAATCAATATAAATTCATAACCTAAACAATTATTAGCTTAAGCAATTTAAACTTTCCCACTAGAGATCCAAAGGTTTAATCAGGGAATTTTCAGGTAAGTGGACAAGATCAAATAGCAATATAAATTATCAAAGTTAATCAAATTGGTTCTGGTTGTGGGTTTACAAGCTAATCAGTCTCTTACTTAGCCCAGGATAGAGACTAACAGTTCGATATCAGCGAATTTTAAGACTACAAGTCCAGCTTTAAAGTTTTCCATAACTCTTACTTATAACTTTTCCATGTTTATCTTTATAAATTTAGTTTTGATGGCCTAATATGGAGGAGTTTCAGATATCTAAAAGTTAATTGCATGTTTACAGCTAGCAAGCTGTTTAGCGGGGCCAGTTGCTTAGGTTGAAGCACCTAGAGTTGAAAGTGAAAAAATCGGAAATGTGACCTAACTTTTTTAGTTTTATAAAATACTTCTATAATCCATATGAAGAATTTCTTGTGTTGTACAAGTAGATCATTTAATACTATTATCTGATGGGCATTACGTTATAAATCAAACATTATAAATTTAAATAAACAAAACATAGCTACATTATAATAATATTTGATAAAAAGGTGCCATATACATTTGTGTACTCAATAGCAGTTTGTAGCCTTTATTTAATTGTATTAACCTATATAGTTGTCATAATTTTGGGATGTTGATTAATTAACAGATTCAATCAATAATTGTGGGCTCACACCTTTGCACCCTATAATGGATTCAACATTAGGACTGTGGGCAACCAGGCCACAAGATAGATAAATCAATTGTCAAATAACATCATGGCATCAACAAAAATTCTGTTTCTGTTCAATGAATAGAAAGGCGCAGATATTTCACAATTAATTGGTCCACCCTATCAGGCACCTGAACATTTTTATCATTTTAATTACCAACCTAAACATTTTTAACCTAAAGCAGGAGGGCCATCATATGGATCATTGCCTATATTACATCTATAATAGCACACCACAAGTTGGTTTCTAGGCCAAACACTCTGAAATAAAAGGGCCATGATCCTATTTTATTAGAGTAGCTCTGATTAAGTGAAACAATCACCTCCACCAACTAGTAGTCATCTTCTGGTTAGCTAGCCCTGGATGAGGGCCCAAGTAGATACCTGACTCTGCTCTATTGAGGGAGTCAGCTGCACAGTTGTTGTGTTTGGCTCTTGGGGACAACATCAAAGAGGGCACAGTGAAGAAAATTTTATTGAAAAATCTTTGAGGTTTGAAGCTAGCCTGGGGTTAGCCTTCTGGGAAAATTAAGGGGACATAACTTAATTTCCTGAAAAGATAAAAAATTTCCTTTATCAAAAGGAAAGGTGAACTTTACAAATATAAAGCTAATAAAAATGCAGATAAACTTTTCTTTTTTTAGAGAGAGGATTCTACTTATATATTAGAATTGGTGCAAGGATTGTCCACTAAGTAGACAATATGGTTGGCTGGGTTTGAATCTGTACCAGGATCAGAATAACCAAGGTAGTACAATTCAAAACACATGGGAATTGCATTTGATCCATTCAAGTAAATGGAGCAACTGTTAAGCTCAAAAGCAACCCCAACTAGATCTTTGCAAGCCTCACAATCTGCAAGCCATATAAAATAGCATTAATGGTTAAATTTACAATATCCCCCATAAAGATTGGATTCTAGGAGTTAATACCTTCAGAAGAATTTAGAATGAATCCAAGATAAAAGACGTACAGAGGACAGTAGTTTGACAGTGTACTCAAATGCCTTCTAAAAAGTGAACTCACAGAGCCCAGCCCACAGATAGACCACCTTGGTAGCACAATCAGCAGTATGATTCTTATAATATAAGGCTAAATCATCTATCTGGAACTTAAGAAAGGAGGCCATAGAGGCATTGGATGATGACATCTCTAGGTACTTGTTGTTATAGACAGAGGTTTAGGCAGAGGCTTGAATGTCAATAACTGAATTGGTCAACTCTTTCACATGGATTTCTTGGTTGATGCCAGCATTAAACTCCCCTAGTGAGGGTCCCAAGATCAAGGAGGTGATAGCTTCAAGTACATAAAGCATGCAAAAGGGGAATTTTTCATCACTCTGTGTCTACTTAGGTGCTACACAAAGCAAGCAGCAGAATGGAATGTATTCCAATTGGCAGCGTTGGAGAGAGTAAGCTTCCCTATAATAGAAACAATAGAGGGATTGACATACTCATATGATTCATTTGTGGAAGGATTGTAGGGAGCTGAAAAGGATTTATGAGTTCCCATAGTTTCTGCAATAGACATGACCAATCAAGCGCTGAAATTGGTGCCATTGCCAGAGAGCGGAATTTTGGACAACCATGCAAATAAATAATATCTTGGGGTAGAAAATTAGCTGTAGCTTTAGCAGTGATATTCTTGGCAACCCTGGCTTTGAACCAATTGCTAAAATGATCTATAGAAATTATGATGAATTAAAATCAGAGAAGGGCCAGGAAGGGGCCAAAAGCATCAATACTCACAGTGTGAAAAGTATGTTTAGAAAAAATGAGCTTGAATTTATGTTGCAAGGGTCAAGGATGCTGCAGTTGGCAAGTATGGCAGGATGAAAGAACATCATGGATAAGGAGTCATATATTTTCTCAGTAGAAGTTATTACTCAGCCAGTCATGAGTCTTGGCTAGACCTCTATGTCCAGTATCAATGTGGGCCTAGAGGACAATTACTATCCTCATACTGGGGTGGAGGTAAGACAGATATACATTATTAACCTTCTTGAATAACTGGTAATCTCAGAGGATACCGTTCTTGGATAGAGTTTGGAGGGCCAGGTGTATCTCTTTAGTTTCAGTGGCCCAAGTATCATGATAGCCAATTAACTTGTATAATTGATCAGCATTGATGGGGTGTATAGTCAGGATGGGCATTATGAAGAGACCATCAGTGTTTTGATGTTGAGCTCCAGGCCTATGTATCACTGTGAATTCAAACCCTTTCAATCATGAGGCCCAACAAGCTAACCACCCTTCAGGCTCCTTTAGCTGTTATAGCCATTTGAGCAAGAAATTATTGGTGATCACAGTAAAGTGAGTCCCATAGATGTAGTGTTGGAACTGTTTAACAGTATTTAGTACTGCCAAACATTCCTTTGTGGTAACACTATAATTATTCTCATGCTTGTTAAGCACACATGAAGAGTAGGCCACTAGTCTATCTATGCTTTCATCATCAAGCTGGGCTAGGATTACGCCCACAGCAACTCCACTGGTATCAGTGTACAAGATAAACTCCTTGTCATAGTCTGGGTAGACCAGAATAGAAGCCTCTTTGAGCTTGGTTTTCAAAGACTCAAATGACTGTTGCTGACTATCCATTCATTCAAAGGGAAAATTTCTGAGCAGTTGAACCAGAGGCTCACTCATCTCCGCAAAATTGGGGGGGAAACTTTCAATAATACCCCATCATGACTAGGAATACTTGGACTTCAAAAAGATTGGTGGGGGTAGCATCTTGTCAATGGCGTCAACCTTATTGTTCATAGGTCAAATCCCAGCCTAAGTGACTTTATGGCCCAGGAATCTGAGTTGTTCTTTGAAGAAAGTACTCTTAGAAGGTTTGAGTTTTAGACTAGCATTACAGATTTTAACAAAGACTGCCTTGAGATTTTCTAGATGATCTGCTAAGATAAAGCTTAATGCTGTGATATCATCCAGATATACAAGTACACAAAAAGAGCTTCAGGTCTTGGAGTATAGAATATATTGCCTGATGGAAGGTAGAGGTCACATTACAGAGTCCTTGAGGCATTTGAGTGGGTTCAAACAGTTCTTCTGGCGTAACAAGTGTAGTCTTTTCATGGTTTTCTGGAGATAAGTCAACCTAATAATACCTAGATACCAAATCTATGGCAAAAAAAAACTTGGAACCTCCTAGGCGTCTAAGAGCATCATCTATTTGGGTCAAGGGATATGAGCCTTTCTTGGTGAGGAAAAAAGTTAATGGTAGTCCATTACAATCCTGCGTCCCTCATCCTTCTTTTTTAGAATTAACAAGGGAGATGCCCAAGGACTTTGGGATGGACCTAAAAATCCAGCATATAAGAGTGATTCAATTCTTTTGATACTTGAGCGTTTTCAATCTGACTGCAACAGTAGGGTTTGGTATGGAAAGGGGGCATCTCCAGTATCAATATGATGAATGATGCCTTTGGCCAACCCATAATAATTGGGACCAGAGGCAAAGATATCCTTGAACTGGTCCAAAAGGTCAAGCACATCCTTCTGTTGGATAGGGGACAACTGAGGGAAGTCAGCCGCAGTGAACAGGGAGAACACTTGGTGGTCTTTTTCATGTAAGTTAAAGTTGTCAAATGTCCCAACAGTAAAGAGGAAAGCCACCTGTTCTGCACCCAGTATAAATCCATGTCCTAATAATTGACCCCAGGATATATACATGGGAGAAGCAGTCAGGTTGTCCAACAGTAGTTGGGCAGGCTCCTTATGAATTTGATCCAGAATCTCAGGGCACAAAATAGGATATTTGTAGCTTAGAAATTCAGGAGAGTATAACACCAAGAAAATCTTCTTGGGTAACTTGTACAATATCTGGGAATTAGTGATCACTTGAGACCCAGGAGGGATAGTGATGGTGGCTGGTACAAGCAAAGGAATGCCTTCCTCAGCAAGAGAGGAAGGAGGAGGAGAGTGCACATTAGAGGAATGAGCCCTGTACTTCAAAGAGAAGATGTCAGTGAGGTATTCAAGGACACATATCTTGAGCCTCTTGCCAGAGATACACGGAGACTCTTCAAAGATTAGAGGGACTTCATATCCTAGGAGAGATAAATACCCATCTCAAAGGTTGACATTTCCATTGTATTCTTGTATAAATTTTGTACCAACCACAAGATAATAGCTTTTGTTCTCTAGGACAACAGCAGGGGCGCAATGAGGAGTTTTCTGAGCCTCATGGACAGGGAGGAGTAGGCATCAATAGCCAAGTCTGAGCCATGTCAGCAGTACCATATGGTTGAGTTTAGTTGAGGTCAGGAGCCAGCTTAAGCTTCTTCATTAGCTTGGATGATACCACGTTGACTGGGGAACACATGTCCAGAATGGCCTTGATTTTAACCTTTTGAATTGACACTTCCACGTGGGTTGTATCTTTCCCAAAGGGGGGCAAAATGGCCAATACAACCTGTGTGGCTTCCAACTCTTTCTCCCATTTTTGCAAACATGCATCTTAAGGCAAGAATTTCCTTATAAACAGTCTGCAACAGGAAGAATACAGTCACATTCTGGAAGAGGGCTTCTGCTAGCTCAGCAGCTTCTTCTTAGGAGTCTACTAGAACAGAGGGTCAATGAGCTTGAGCCAGGTAATGGAGAGCCATCATGGCCTTGGCTTCATTTGAAGGTGAGCAAGCTGTAGTTTTGGTTTTTCCTGAAAGAAGTTTGTAGGGAACCAACACAGTTTTAGGGGCAGCCAGCACTGAGTAGCCATAAATATCTGATTTATCATTATCAGAATCCTTGGGCTCAGAGTCACTAAAGAGATCATAGAATAGATAGAGGATGGTAGGACTAGGTGAGGGGGCTGATTCCTCATCAGAGGGAGGATCAGGAGGAGACAGGGGAGTTGGTCAGCATAGAGCATCTCCACCTCTAAGCTGGCTTCTCTTTTTCTGCCTGCTCCTTAGGGTCACATCCCTCTACTTGCAGGTTTGTGCATGACCAAGAATGGTGACCTATCTGGCCACAGTTATGACAGTCCTGATATCTGGGTTGCCCATTGGGCCCCAAATCCATAATGCAGGGATTGCAGGAAGTAGTGCCAACATAGTTGGCCTTGTTCTCTTGGACCATAGTTCCTCCATGTGTCAAGTGCATATCTTGCAGGAGGGTCTTGATGCTCTTCATGGACGTAAGGGATGCTTTATGTGTCTTAAAGTGTAGACACAGGACCTGATTAACTTTGAGGGCATTAGAACAGGCAATGCAGGCTTCCCAAGGAGTCAACTGGTGACTGGCAGTGGGTTGCTGTAATTCAATTTAAAATGATCAGAAAACTCAGCCAGTGTTCCCTTGGGTTGAAGGAAATATGCATGGACACATCATTTTCAACCTCCAAACTCTGGCCACCTTGGAAATCCTTGATCAATAGTTGTTTCATATCCTTCAAAGTAACTATAGACGGGTGCTCAGGAACAATAACTTCCTGGCAAATAGGGTGTAGACAGGTAAGTGTATGTCCCTTCTTGAGATCATCAGGGGTCCTTCTCATGTAAGTCTCATAAATACTCAGAAAAACTGCAATGGTAGAGGTCTTATGATAAAAGATCTTGTCAACATAGGCTTAAACTTGGCACAGTGTATTGCTCAATGTGGTCTTGTCCATGTTGTATTTTTGTTGTAATATGTGGCCCCACCTGTCCACACTGGACCCAACCAATTCTAGCTGGGCATTGGTATGCTCTCAGAATTGATTGAGTTCATCTACTAAGGTGCCAAAGTCTTGTTGGTATCTTAGAAGGGTGGATTTAATCTTTCCTTGTCAGATGGTATGATGCTCATCCAGTTCATACAACCGCTCTATAATGTATCCAGGGAGAGAGGAGCAAATCACGTTCAGAGATTAGGTCAGGTATTCTTGGGAGGCCAAAATCCAACAGAAAGGATGACAAGTCTTCAGAAGTGTACCCAGGATGGAGGCCAGGGACAGAATGTAAGGCTACCATATAAGTATGGAGGAGAGAGCAAGCGGCAGCACAAGCTTGTCTGTGATCAAGAGAGAAAGCTGGGAGGGGGTTACATGGGCCCAGGAAACAACACCTTATCCATAAGTGTTTGAGGAGGGACATTCATATCTTCTAGTTGTACTGTGCTGTATTAGCAGAGTTACATGGGGGAAATGATTGAAAACTAGATAGTTATATTTATTTATATATTGGAATCATATAGCTGGAGTGAACCATTAAAAAGGAACAAGATTGTGATGATCAATCAGTTGGATTGGGCAGGGGATGGTGTGGTCCTTGTAATGAGTGAAGAACCAAATCAAGCTTTCCACTGAGTAGAGATTGTCACTGGTTCTTGTTGCAGGATTTGGTAATTTGAGTCAACTTTCACATTTGGCTTTGGGTTACTGGGAAGTCAGGTTGAAGTTCACAGAACTGTTTGGGCAGAGCCTTGTTGGGGGTTGACCACACAGTTTTGATATAAGATATTTGGTTTATTTTAGCACCCAGCCTGGAGCTTCATGAACTTAGTTACCACCCCTGGCCAGTTCTTGAGGATCTGGATCTCTTGAGGATATTTGGTTGTTTTTATTTTGGTTTATTTTATATTGTTTCTTTGCTTAAATTTATCTTATCAGATATAGGTACATCAGATCACCTCCCAACTTGAGGAAGGGAGAACTGAGATGGCATACTAGCCATGAACTTTAAGATGATGTAAAGTTTAGACACTTTGGATTGGGGGCTTATTCACAGGTGGCATGTTGGTTATTCTGTAACCTACACTTTGAAATTTTTGATGGGGTTATGGTAGGAATTTTCTGAGAAAAGCACAGCCAAGAAAGAAGGTTTGTGTGGGTCTAGATAATATACTTGTTTAGAGAGGGAGTATTTGAATAGTGTGGGATATGGCTTTCAGGAAAGATGTTCTTGTGATAGTGGTGATTGGCTGGAAGAAAAATTTATTGTGAGTTATGTTTTGTAGTTGATTGCTATGCAGCCTCAGATAGTGAACTCAGCTCGATTAATATTGGTTTCAAGCTTGAGGAGGTTCAAGCTGAGTGTTAAGCCTGGTGGTTTGGATTGGTGCTTTGCCAGTGTTCGACTCCGCAGTTTGGGCACAAGCATATATCAGAATTATATCAAATACTTAGAAAAGGCTATGGCATGTCCAGTAGTGCATATGCTTTTGAAATGGTCATAGTCATGAAAATACTACGAGCTTGATATTCTCAGTTATGGTTGTAGCCAGTTGTTTATATTTAGGATTTTGTGCTAGACGCTTCTAGATATGAATGCACTGTATCCATCGCTTGAGAATCAATACTGCTATTGGTTGGTGCAGATGAGACTTTTGTTGACTGGTTGGTGTATTTATGTTGGTTTAGGGTAGATTGGTGATTGTTTGTTAAATAAATAAGTATTTTCGGATCCAAATTGGGTTGATGATTTTATTGGTTTTAAAAGGGATGTACTTAAATTATTGTTTAATAAATAAAATTTGTATTTATAAATTTAAATGAGTGAAATTTTTATTTTAAAGTAAATATAAAGGGTGAGGGTGGTTGGTTATAATGGTATTTATTAACTAAATTATATTAGGTTTGGGCAGAGATTAGTCCATAAGTTGATCCTTGATGATTTCTTTGGAAGAGTGGGGATGGTGGGATGAGTGGTGGCGCTGCTTGGATAGTTTGGCGAGATCGTTGTCGAATCGTTGGTGAGATTCGAAGGTTGAAGGGTAGTATGATTCAGGATCAAGGGTTGTGATTGGGCGCGAGTCAGAATCGTCGCTGGATAAATCGTCAGCTTCGCCAGCAGTATCAAGGATAGGAGAAGCTAGCATTGAGGCGGGTGCACGGGGAAGTGGACGACCCGGGGCGTCGTCGCTTTCACTGAATTCTGCGTCGGATGAGTCAGTGCTTAGCTGTGGAGCGAGATGTACAATGGCATCGTCGGCAGGTCCATCAAGGTTTGCCCTGGGCATGGATGGAAAGACTGGAGATGGAACAATTGGGGGTTGTTGGACAGATTCGTCAAATGGTGCATCAGGCATGGATACTGGCGACATTCCTGGTGGGCGGCTAAAGCTCTCGTCAGACAAAGGTACTGGCGCCATCAGAGATGGGCGACCAGATGCTTCGTCGCTAGCTTCATCAAAATTTGTATTGTGGATGGATACAGGAGGTATCAAAGATGGACGTCCAAATGGTCCTTCATCTGTTTCATCAGGCATAGATACAGGAGATATCATAGAAGGTCCTTCGCTAGTTTCATCAAAGCTTTCCTCAGACATGGATGATGGCGACACTGGAGACGGGCTAGCGGCCGTTCCATTGAATCCAACACCAGACAGGAATGTCGATGATACTGTAGAGGGGCGGGCCTTACTTCTTCTGGGAGTATCAAATGCAACGGACTCTTCAGACATGCTATCTTTCTTGGGCGCTTCAAACAGGGAAGAGTCCTTGTGGGTTGCAAGCACCTGGGTTGAGCTGACAAGCGATTTATTTGTAGAATCCAACACATCAAACACATCCAACTCCTCCCCATCAACTGCAACATAAGGCACCCTGCGAGTTGGATTCCCAACCACACCAGAGAACACAACAGACACAAGCAAACTAAAACATAACTTCATCTTAGATACTTGCTTCTAAAAGCACAATGTCCTTTTATACCCCACCAAGCCCAATCTGTAACCTCCCAACTCTCCTGTCTCGGTTTCATCCCCACTCAACTTACTTCCAAATAGCTGACTAAGAAAACTAAACATCACCCAAACCCCCAAACCAAACCTCACCAAGACGGTTATTAACTCATTCCACTGAAACATCAAAAATCCCCTTCAACTCCCTGCAAACCAGCCACTTCTGTACATAAAAATAAGGATCCGAAACCAACAAGATTATCCAAAAACATCAAAGCATTTAAGCAGCCCCAAACTCCAAGGCGCCAATGTTATTCACTCAGATTGCTATACCCAACAGCCGTGCTGTTGTTAACTTTCGCAGGTTAGAATTGCGACACTTGAGAGAATTCTCTCTCCAACGTCGGCCCCTGTTAAAGTATCGAGCTCTCAAGCGACGTCATTGGGCTAGAAATCAGTCTGTACTCTCTTCCAATCGATTTCATAGCCATGGTAACTTTAAATCTTACAGGTTGATTTATTTGAATAACAATAAGTTTCACCATCTTAGATCAGTATAGCTTTAATAGATCTAAATTATCAAACTTTTAATATATGTATTTATATAACTAATATCAAATCAAAAATAAGCATTAAAAGCTCAGAAATTTAACATGGGCTTGTAACCAATCTTTTACTGCAATGGGATTTATCACTTTACACTGCACAGTTTTAATAGATTTCAATTATCAACAACTAGGCAACCTACAGAGGGATGTAAGAATTAAACAATATATGGGTATTTTTATTGGGAAATAGTTTGGCTTTTTAAGCTGAAGCCTTATGGCTTGATCCTATTAGCATTCAAGGATCAAGTATGAGTGAGAGAAATAGCCTAGTGGATTTTCATATGACTGAACTATCTTATTGGTAAAAATGAGAAGGATGACCAAATGTAAGTTTAGTAGGCTGAAATACACTCTCTCAATACACTTCCCACTTTAGATATTAGTCTGATTTAGCAGGGATATCAAAGGAGGCATGGTCTTGACAGCAGATACCTGATATTAATGTAGTTGGCTGGTGATAATAAAGTTTCTAGAATAATATATTTTGTATAGGAGGAAGTGTGCTGAGAATCTTTTTTATGATGGTTGCTTGGACGTGGCTGAATTCCACAAGATATGTGTTGTGGTTTGGGTGTTGTTTATCACCCTTCCTGGTCTTCTTTGTACAAAATCTAGCTTTCTTTAGTTTTAAGAAAGAACCCAGACTGGGGTGCCAGGGGTAATCAATTCCTCCTTAGAGCTAATTTTTAGGTGAGAAATTCTTTTGATGGCAGCCAACTTGACTTTGAGTCTGATGTTTTTGAGCACAGGATCCTGTACTCCTATGGTTGGTTTCCATTTGGGATTTATCAAATAGTGTGGTTACTGCAAGACTGCTTATTAATTGCATCCTTAGATGAGTTTGAATGAGGAGTAACTATTTCATTGATCAACTCTGACTCTGGATACTATTAGCAGATGTTTGACGTACTGGGATCATAAATCTTTGTCTTTACTGCCCATGCTCTTATTTAAGAGGACATATGAGACTTTCACTTACTATGTTTGCTCTGTTGTTTCTTAGAGGGTGGTAGGAAGCTGCTTTAGAATATCTTATTCCTTTGTCTTTCAAGTTATTTTTCACTACATTCCCTGCATATTCACAGGCTCTGTCAGTGATGATGTATTCAGGTATGCCATATCTGAGACAATCTGTTTGTTGATAAAGAGTCTTATTGTATCTGCTTTGTAATATTTGATGCCCAGAAAGTTGGCCAGTGCATGGCAAACTCATTAACCACAATTAAAGAGTTATATCCCTCTTTGGCTTCTGTAAAAATCCCTACTACATCCAGACCTCAACCCTTAAATGATTCTGAATCAGGTACTGGGTTGACTGTAGGTTTAGATGACGTTGTGCTGGCACATTTTTCACATACTTTGCACCTCTTTAATAAATTTATGATGCTTTAAAAGGTTAGGTCACCAGACTATTCCCTTTATTGTGAGTCATATGTTTTTGGCTCTGGTACGCCCCAATATTCTGTGGTGCCTTAGAATAACCTTGACCCCTTGAGAAAGGAGAATTCATGAGATCTTAATGTCTTTAATGATATGGCAGACTTTATCATTTGTAAATAAATATGTTTTTCATTTCTGATTGATTTATTATTATTATGTTGGTGGGTAGATAAGTCTTTACCCTTGGTATTATAGCTGGTTGTCAGGAATGACAATTTGGATGCTCCTAAATCTTAAAATACAAAATCAGAGTCAAACCCTGGACAAAACTCTTTGCGGACCGCCAGACTCATAGGCTGGGAACACAATAACCCACTACTAATTGACAAAGTTGATGCCAGCCCACCAGGATCTGAACCCTTAGCTGCCCTGCAGGATTCTGCAAGCAAACCTCAAGTGCAAGATGCCAGGAATTTCCCTGAGGTGCTAACGCCTGACACCAGCTGTTTGCCCGGTGAAATAGATGAATTTCTCCCTGAGAGCTATTCCAAACTTCCCTCAAAGTCCCAGGGAAGGCACTGAACCCAAAGAGGCACCTGATACCTGAATTGATAAACAGAAGGATTCAAAGCCTTCTCATCCCAAAGCGGTCAGTGGCAACCTGCCAGTGCCAAGTGCCACACTGCCATCTGAGACCCCCAATGCCAACCCACCCAAACCCAGAAAACCCAAACAGGAAGTGAAGCCTGGCAGTGTGGTATAAATACCTGCTAGGTCAAGGTCAACCCACATTGTCATTTTTAAATAAAGGTTATGAGATATTAGTTTTCCCTCTTTATTGCTATATTTTATTCTTGTCATCTGCCAGTTAACTCAAAGATCATCTGACCCCCCTGCCAGCCTGCCAGCTACGTACTGCCTGCCAGGTGCTCCCTTTGGTCCTATCCACTTCACAGAGTATCCCTTAAATCCTGAGTACAAGGACTACACCATCAACAACATACTAGCCCGGGATCCCTTGGCAAGAACTACTGAGAGAACCAGATACAACCAAGCAGGCCCTTGGTACATCACCAAGCCCCACCTTTTCAGAGATAAATACAACTTCCTTCCTGCCTACCAAATAGACATGGAGCCACCTATCACCCCCAAACCAATGCCCGCCTCCGCGGCTGAGCTCTCACTGGACCATACCAACAAGCTTTTTAGAATTGTATATATAACTCTCACAGGAGTAATAGATACTATTGTTCCTGCCGCCAGTCCATGGTTGTGGCTGGGCAAGTCAATATCCTACCTCATTAAGTTAGTGCCAATCCTTTGGTGGGCCCTGCCCACCCAGTCCGCAACCCACCAGTTCCCAGATGCTAGTGAGCCGGCCAATCAGGGTTGGTTCCTAGACAAAGGTGGTGTATAGATTGGGCCACTCAGGGCCAGATGGTCTGGTTGATCCTCTCTAGGCTGACAAAGCCTAGGAAGGGCATCAGCTGTGACCAAATCTAGCCCATTTATATTGGATGTCCAGGTTCAGCTGTTCCAGAAGGGACATTGCTGTTTGTTGATGCCAATCAGGTGTGTTTTGCAATTTAGAGTGAATGTTCAACTTGTGGTTGGTGAGGCATTTAACGTTGGGGCCCTTTCAAGTAAAATATCTACTTTTACATGCATTATATTGCAAGTAGCTCTTTATCATGATTTAAATATTGTTGCTCAATATTTTTCAGTCTTCTACTTCTTTATCATAATGAAAGAAAGTCTTGCTGCCCTGGCTGAAGATGCACAGTCTTGTGTATAGAATGACGTCACTTTCTTTTAACTTGAGCTAGTAGTGACCCTTATTATTATGATATTTCAAGACTGGTGCCTTGACCTGGCGTTTTTGAGGAGCTGGAAGTTTTTATCACTTTCCTGGATCCAAATAGGGTTCCTTCTATTACCGCCTTTGATGAGATCATTTATTGGTGTGGTTAGTCTTTTTACAGTCTTTAGTATACTTTCCAAGGCAGACCATCATCTAAAAAAGCACCCACTTTTTTTCACTTGTTTGGTTCTTAATATGAAGCTAATAGCTTTAACTTCTTCAAAGCCTCATCTGATACTTTCATTGGGGACAATATAGTCTAGGAACAAGATTTTCTTTTACATTGGCTAAAATTTTAAAAGGGCTTTCATAGAGCTACTGCTTATTGAGATAGTTAGCGTCTCATCCACATGTTAGACATATTTCTCTTTGGCTTTTGGAAAGATAAGATAATTTTCAGGGGAATATATGGGTCATTATTTGTTAGATTAATCTGTTTCCTATTAACTGTGCTACTTTACACTTTAAAATTTTGTTTTAATTTTCTTATCAATAAATTTAAATAATTACAGCAATTTTATCAAATAAATCTTATTTAATCCTTATAAGTTAAAACCTATATTAAATTAATCATTTTCTACTTACAGCTAAATTAAACTGTATTAAAAGCTAGTAACAATCTTATTTCATATACCATTATTTCTTGAAAGCTGATTAGTACAAAAGAACATCATTCTAAAAAGAGCAACATAAAAATACAATAAAAACCAATATGATGCTTTTTGTTGGAAATTAAATTGTTGCCTAAAATCTTAGCTTTTTTAAAAATATTTAATTTAAAATATAATAATTTTTGAATCCCTCTTATTAAAAAGTGGGCAGATAGCATTTTTGCATATTTAATAAATAAATATTAAATAATTTTAGGGCTATTTTAGAAAAAATCTAGTAAAAAGTTAAAAAACTAAAGGTAAAATTAAAACTAAACTTTTATTGGAATTCCAGTGATTTTATTTAGCATAAGTAATTTATTCTTAAGTTAATTTTTATAGAAAATATATAATAAAAACTCATAAGAGAGCAAAAAATTTTCTTTCAAATTCTTAAGTATTTAATATTAATAAAATAGCTTTATACAACTATTTAATAAACTTATATTTTTATACTGTATGCTAGAGGTAATATGTATAAAAAATTCAAACATAAAAAAGAATGTATCAAAATATTGCTTTATTTAATTAAATTTTATAAGGGTTAAAATTTATTTAAACTAAATGGAAAGTGATCTTAGTCATTGTATCTATAAAAATAAGATACAACTTTAATTATACAAGCAAATATTTATATGTGATTAAAAAATAACATTTTTATTTTGATAGATTTAAGATATATAAAGTTCATTTTTTAAGAACTGTTAAAAGTTATAACAAACTTGAGTTTATTTAAAACAAAAAGATTTTGAGTTGGTTACTAGAAGTAAGCTAAATAATAATTTATACTTTAAATTTAGTTTACTGATTAGAATATCATACTTTAAGAGTTAATTAGCATATTTTATTTCAAATAATAATTTTATAAGCTTACATTTAAAGCCACTTCAAGATACTAAATTGGTATTGAAATATAACGTTGCGGCATAATTCTGAAAGCTGAGGTTAAGGGCTTTCTAATGATACTAGTTTGAGCAAGATTGAAGTACTATTTGCCAAAATATCAACAGTTAACCAGAATATAAAAAGGGGTAAATAAACAATGATATCAGACTTCAGGAGTGATATTGATAAATTAAGGAGATCAGTTGGGGGTCAGTTGGGGATTTATGCCTGTAGTGCAAAAGCTCGGCTAACATGGTGTTTAAACAGCTCAACTTTACAGAAATTTACTTTACAATCCACACCTTTACTCCTCTCTGATAACTGCACATCTATTTTCAAGCAAGAACTGCCTGAACCAAGCCAAGGAACCCAACCACTAACATTATGGAACCTATCAAGTTTGCACCTCAGATGACACCCTTCTTCTCACTGGGGGCTTCTACCAAGAGAGAAAGAATCTCTATTCTTAAACAAGCATTTCTTTTTACTGCTGGCAATGATCTTAACAGCTTTGTTGAGCATTTCTTATTAAAAACAGAGTTTGGAAAAAGTACCTTCTTACCTGTCATACAAAATTCTAAGACAGATGATTTCCTTAACAACCTAAAGGAATTGATGCCAGAGTCCCCTGCCAAGCACCTTCCTTCCCTAAGAGCATTGGTTACATCTAGCTACAGTTTGAAAGAGCTTTGGGATTGTGGATTTAAAATGACAAAAAATGAGTATTCATATTCTAAAAAAATAAAATGCTAAAAAAGTATCATTAAATTCAAAAAATAAAAAAGGAAAAAATGATTCAGTAAAGAAAGAAAACATAAAAAATATATTAAAAAATTCATTTCCAACCAGCCAATTAACTAAAAAGTCCCCTGGATTAATTTATGAAGAATTACAAAAAGAATTGAGTGAAGACTCAACTAAAATAAAATACTCATTATTGAAAACAAAAAAAGAAATTTATGAAGATATGAAAATAAAAAACAATATTTCTATTTCACTTTCCACTTTCTATAAGCTTATTCCTAATAATATAATTAAAAGCAAAAAACAAACTGATATGTGTAACATTTGCAACTTGAAAAAGTCATTAGAAATGAAGAAAAAGGATTTGAGTATAAAGAAGTTGCCATTGCCTAAATTTATTAAAGGAAATTTGGAATCTATTGACCTACATGAAAAGTTTTATAAGCATCAAAATAAAGAATATATTAGTGATATAAATAATCTTGATGATAATTCATGTGTTATAGTAATAGACTATAAAGAAAACTTTAAAATAGGTGCGGGTCCTATAGAGACAAATAATTGTTTTTATGAGAAAACACCTATTTCTATATTAGGATTTGCAATTGCTTTTAAAGAAAATGAGAAAATTAAATATGAGTATCACAACTTTTTATCTGAAATTTTATCTCATGACTCTTTGTTTTCAGGTCAGTGTTTGATAAGTCTGCTTAAAAATAATAAATTTAAGAATATTAAAAATATTAAAGTTTGAACTGATAATGGTCATCATTTCAGATCTTATGAATTCTTATATTATCTTTTTAAAGAGGTACCTAAAATTATAATAGGAACAATTAAGTTTAATAGATTTGTTGAGTGTCATGGTAAAAGTATTGTTGATGGTCATTTTGGTGTATTATCTAAATATTTAAACAAAAGGAAAATGAGATGTATATAAAAAATATAAATGATCTCAAAATGGTTTTTGAGAGAGAGGAAGAAAGAAAGGGTTTATATGAGTCACTTATAAATAATTCAGATGTTTCCCAAAAAAACCTTTTTTTACATCTATGATAAAAAATCTAGGCCTAAAAAAAGCTGGCTTGAAGTCAAAGCATTTTATGTTAATCTTTCATATTTAATGAAAGATGGTGAGCTGTATGTTTCAACTTTGACTTTTGAGGATGTTAAGGAGTACTCCAAAATAAATTATTGTGCAAAGTTCTGCACAGATGACAGAGAAACAAAGAGAGCTGATACTACTAAAGGATTAGTAAGACATATTCATGAAGTTGGACACATAAAAAAAACTTATATTTCACATAGGGTAAATAGCCTTTTAAATACAACAACTTTTTTCTAAAAATAACTAAGAAATTACTTATATGAGCCAAAGATAGGGTAATAGCAATTATAGCTTTGGGGCTGCTATTACACTCCCATGCAACTCATATATTTGATTCTTGGCTTATTAAAATAGAAAAAAGGGGTTTAGCAAAAAATACAATTAATAAAAATAAGATTTATTTTTATTATTTGTATATTTTACACTATTAAACTTTTCTTCAGTAAACTAAGCATTATATTTATGTTCAAAAAACATAATTTTACAGCTTAAATGATACCAAAGAAGTTAAAAGTCTTTGAAATACTTAAGCTTGTGCCTTGGCTTAATCTAACAAATAATGACCCATATGGTGCTCAAGAGCCGGTAAAAGGCAAGTTCCATAATGGTTAAATTTGTGGCTTTTGTGTTTTATTTTAAAGCTTAACTGATCTGGCTTTCCATAAATTTATGCTTGATGCAGCAAACCTATAGGGTTGAAATTGAATGTCAAAATTTTAAAAGGGGGCAAGAAAACTCTGTAGGATGAGAGGCTTATTTAATAGATTTTGAAGTCATGAGAATATCAGGGCCATAGTCTGTTTCAATTCAAGCTATTTAAATGAAATCAACCAAAGGATGAGAGCATATGCCATATGAGGGTTGAGAACAAACATGACTGTGCTACCATATGTCAACAAATTTTAAAAGTAAAGGGTTTTGACAAAAGTTGATGGGGCCTTTTCTGCCTCCAGTTGCGCTGTGACAAGCTTAGTTGATGAGCGCTGATTAGAGAAGTCATCTAACAGCTATGAAATTATATTTAAGTTGGGCCAACTTCAGGAGACACTTCTTTGATTAGATCATAAGGCCTTTGGTGCATCTAAGATTCTACTGTTTTTTAGTAGGATTTCCATACTAATTGTATTTAATTGTAGTGATTCTGCTAATCTGCTATTTGAATCACATGGTCATTTGTAATATTAGTTTTTTAATCTTAGTCTCAATTTTAGGGATTAGCATACACTATTTGAATGAATTGTGGGGCTTTTACTTAAAATTTGAATTTTTATAGTCAATATCAAACCACACCTTCAAAGTGATACAATTAAATTTACTTTTGTGCCATTCTCTATCTTTTTGAAGTAGGTTAACATCAAAAAAGAGTTATAAATCTGGAGTCTCACTGGAGGGAGGCTACAGGTACTAGGGTAAAATATTCTATCAATTGGCTGGTTAATGCTGAATTTGATTCATTCTGCACATGATTTGTTTCATTATCATATGAATTGGTATCATAGAAGTGGTATGAATCTCTTGGGTGGTTAGAGTTTATATTTTCTGATTGGTGGATTGTTTCATGGGTGTGTGTTTTGAATTTAGAGGTTGTGTTGGCTGGCCTAGACTTATCAGCAGATGATTGGTTGACTTTACATTAATGATTGATGGCTGCTTTTGAAGTGTGGAGTGAGAAGGAGAGTATTCTCAGAAATGAGCGCTAGATGGGGATGTGTGAAAGTTGGCTTCAAGTAGAAAAATTGGGTTAACCCCAATTTTCTTCCAGAGTTGGGGCATTCTGGCGCTTGATGGGTGATGGAGTGGCATTTTTTGCATGTATTTCAGGCTCCTTCATGTTTTATAATTGAGAAGTGGTCTAAAGTAGACAGGATTAAATCCCAGGGCTGGATTGCACATGCTTAGGTTGTGGGATTTTAATCAACTGCAGCAGAGCCACTTGGATTGGCTAGACAAGTTAAGTTAGTTGAGGTGACAATACCTAGAACTAGGCTTTTTCCATGCTGGGATAAGCCTTGCATTGATTTGCAGCTTAGAGTATCAAAAGAGAAGTGGGTGAGATTTTCATCAGTTTGATAGCATACTAGATATGAGAGTGGTGACAGGTTAAAGTTAGAGAAAGGGGTAAATATTAAAATTGACTTTGGGACTGGAAGCCAATGTTAATGTAGACTTTTTATGGCCTGATATTAATGTATCCTTCCGTTTCAGTAATTTGCTTTATAGATTCAAGAATATCCCTGCAATCTTAAGGAAATAAACATCTATAATGAACTTTTACCCCATACATGATAGGGATTTGGGAAGGATCAAGATAGTGCTTGGGGCTTTGCTGATCTTTTGGAGGAATAAATTTCTTTTCAAAAAACAGGGATAGTGGGCATCTTTTTTAGACTGATGTCTCTTGATGGCAACTGTGGAAAATTGACTTCCTGGTAGTTGACTACCAGATATGTGGATCTATTGACATTTTTTGCTAAACAATTTAAGCTAATTTTTACTAGTAATTAAGGGGTGCAAAACCAAAAATTGAGATTGAAAACACTGGAAATTAACTCCATTTAATAATCTTGTTAGTCAAGAGATTGATTTGAGAGGTAATTTATATGTTAATTTACTAATAAAAATCAAAGCCACCTGTGATTGATACTCTAAAAGTAAAAGTGGCCAGTTCAACATTTTTAAGCCAAATCCTAAATTTATTAATAAAATCCATCTGCGCTTATATAAATTTTATTATTTGCTATTACATATTTATCATAAATGTCCATAGTTGTAAATTAGGCTCCCAAGAACTACTATACTGGATTTAGTAATATATACATTAATCAACTACCCCTTGTTTTACATATTGTCTATTCAGGGTTGTTAGGTCAATCAGTGCCACATAAATTAAGCATAATTTATTAAAAAAATTTATGTGTCACTTATAGAAAACAGAAAGTCAACTCCCCTCCTGTTTGACAATATCCACTTGCCACATAATTGGTCTGATATTCAACAAATCAGACTCAAATTTATGTCTAAATTAATAAATGCTGCACTATGGGTGCTGGTTGACACCCACCAAATTGACACCTTATCAGGGTGACTAGTGAAGAGAGCTTATTAACATTTTAACTCTCACTATGGTAAAAACCTAATCTCAGCTCCCCCTTATACTCTTACCACTAATAAACATATTCTCACCCATTTACTTTTTTAACTTATTTTTTGCACACATGAAACTGCCTTGCTTTTGGGTTAACTTTTGAAGCTATTTTTAAATTAATCAAGGTTTATATGTAAAAGGCATAGTAATTCTAATTTTTTTGGACAACTTCAGGAAAGTTGACAGTGAGAATAAGCTTTATTTTTCACTCAACAGTGAGAAGTAGGGGTTTTTGGCTAGTCAACAGTGCCAAACTCAACACTTTATTAATTTTGGGATGTTTGACCTTAATAAAAATTCCCACATAATAATTATTTCTTCAAACATGTTCTATTAACCTCCCTACTACTCTCACTGTCCTGTTTTTATTTATTTTAAAAAATATTTTGTTCCTTGATTCAGCCCCAAGATCTTATTATGAACCTAACATCTTTGAGGCTTTGTCAAATATCACATGTTTTCTATGTTTTATATCTTTATAGCTATACTTTTTTTCTATTTTGTTTTCTTTACTTTTTTATGTTATTTTCTTTTCTTTTCTTTCTAAATAAGACTACTCATATAAAGTTTTTACTTATATTTTGCTTTGCTTTAATTCTTTGTGTTTTTTATATCTTTCATATTGTTTTTTTAGGAACCCATCCACTAGAAAGCATACCACCAAGGTGGTGTATGACCACAGAGGGATTTAACCTGGTAATCAATGTGCCAATGGGGACAGAGATCATTTTCATGTGGAATATCTCACCAAGTAATCAATATCTCCCCAAGAAAAGATTAAGTCTACCCAAGAAGAAGTGAGCTCCCATGTAGCTTATAAAGAAGGCTGAAGCCAACAGATGGAACATAGTGGTAGTCAGAGTCTTGGGAGTTCCCATGAGCATATGTTGTTTCTTCATAACTGGAGGATTATGGGATAAGAGAGTGACTGTATATCATACACCAGGTATCACATGCACCAAGACTTAGCCAAGTGCTGGGAGGAGTAGAGGAACTAGAATCTGCTCTAGACCCTAACAAAACTCTGGCCCCAACGGCCTGCAGCAGGAGTGCCCAAACCAATCATTAATACCCAAGGGACTCCCATTGGGAGTACTTGGGTAATATCATAGCTTATCTGGAATAGTAGAGCTGCAAGTGTAAGAAGTGTCAAGATTGTTTGGGTTAAGACTTTATTAACTGAGCAAGAAATAAAGATAAATACTATGTGACTTATATAGCATATAAAAGTGTGGAAATTCTGGTGGGTATGGAGAACTAGGAGGGAACAGAAGAGTTTGAGTTATCCTAAATTAAAGAAGCACTAGAAGAAGTACAATACATTATTGTATTAAAAATTGTACCCCTGATGAATCCCCAAGTGATGTTACAACAGCTTGAGGATGTTTGCAACTGGCCCCACAATTTCTGGGGCCAGAGCTGGGGCAACAACAGACAAGCAAAGCTGCAACAGAAAGTACAAATCTTGGTCCTAAATACTCTGATTTAACGTTATTTAGTGTTGAATTTGAATTTACAAGGCACTTGGAGCCTCTGATTGGCTGGAATCAATAGAAGGTAACAATTAATTTGATTTGAACTTATTAATAACTTTAAATAAAAACAGCTGTTGTCCTGAGGCTTTCCAAGTTCAATTCCTGCTCCCTCTAGTAGAGAATGATGCTGTTTATGAAAATTAACATTTTCAGATAATACTGAACATTTACTACTGAATAATTTTTTCCTTTTTAGGGTTTAATTAATATCAGGAAAGGGAGAAGCACCTAAGCTTAAATTGTTGACTTCAGAGTTGGTAAGAAGTGTTGCAAATGAACCAATTAGAGTTCAGTATTTGATTGGGGAAGACAACAGTCCAATAGAAAGGACAGGAATGAATAGAATAAGGTATTGTTTATTGTAGAATATTGTGATTAATATACTATATGGGAAAGCCACAAGGGGGTGGCATGGTGGCATGTTCTATGTAAGGTTTGGAGCCAAAGAATAACTTGTGCGGGGATCAGCAGGTCAAATTGGTAGCACTCCTAATTAGTAGAAAGTGCCTGCAGTTTGATACTGCCATTGGATTGGTCCATCTTGTTAGATACTTCAAGGGGCAACTATTTGAGCGACCCTGTGTATTTTAAGACACATTAGCAGGCAAGGAGAGAGACTCAGTTGCAACACCCCCTTGCTCTCTGATTGTTGTCAGACACCAGGATTGGAGGTTTCAGGAGATCTGTGAAGGTCTGCACAAACAACTTTTGTGTGGGGATGGCGCGGCAGGGGTACAAGCAATCATGGTGGAGTTTCTTGATGTTTTCTTGGGCATCTTTAAGTTGATAAGTGTGGTTGTCATAAACTGCGGCTATCTTGAAGGGCCTCAGGTGGTTGGGTTCTAGTTTGGTGGAATTGGGGTTGAGGACATAGACAGGGTCACCTATGGTGTATCTGGCCTCCAGGTGCTTTGTAACCCCTTTATTTGCTTGTGTTAAATGTCCTGAGCTTTGGAACTCCACTGGCTCAGGGAGAGGTTAGCAGCAAGGGGGTTTTCTGGGAACCGCGGATTGAAATTTACCTTGTTCCACCCCTGTCAAGCTGTCAGGTGTTCTAAAAGCCAAGGTGCTGGGGCTGAACCTGATTCCTCTGTTGATCCTTGATTGTAAGATGAGCAGCACGGTGGGCAGGTGTTCAGGCCACACAATGTTGGGATGCTCCTGTGAGAGCTTGGCAATGAGTTGGACCAGTGAACCATTCAGACGCTCCACCTGTCCATTGGCTTGAGGGTGGTAGGGGGTTGTGACTATTCTTTGGAGAGCATTTTTGGCACAGTATGCCTTTATGACATGCCCTACAAGTTTGGTCCCATCATCTGTAATGAGATGTTTGGGTTGCCCAAAGCGGGCTAAAATCTCTTTAACAATAAAGCAGGTGATTGTGGTGGCAGTGTGGTTAGTGGTTGCCCATGCTACAGGCCAACAAGTAAAGTATTTGATGGCTTTAATGATGTACTTTTTTCATAGTCTATCCTCAGGGAGGGGCCCAACAATGTCAAGGGCCCATTTTTCAAAGGGTTACATTACTTTGATGGGCAGTACAGACTTGGGGGTGCAGGTTTTGACATATTCTTCTCACACAGCACACAGGTTTTGAGGAGGTCCAAGATGTCTTGGCATATACAGGACCACCAAGCCTTATGTTTCATTATTTTGAAGAGGTTACATCCTCTGATGTGACCTAAGTTACAGTGATAATGCAGTATGGTATCTCCTTGCTGGGTGGTGGGAATATACAGGGTCTTCTCACCAGTCACTGCCTGGCAACAAACGTTGCCAGCATCAGTGGTGAACTAGCTTTTTTTGTCTTTTAATTTGGAGATAGTGGTGGAGTTAAGAACTTTGTAGTGGGTTCCTTCAGGGCTCAGGTAGAGCATTGACCAGTCTGGGTCTAAGCCGTTGTCCCCTGTAATGGACGCCACATTAACCTGAAGAGGGTGTCAGCAGTGACAAGTTCCTTTCCAAGCTTGTATTTGACATGTAGTTGGTAAGGGGACAGGCGCTTGACCAGGCCTGCCTGATGTCAAGTCAGATTTGACTGTGTATTGAAGTACTGAAGCAACTTGTGGTCTGTCAGGACGCAGGGTAAAAAGGTGGCTCCTTCCAGGTAACAACACCATTTCTTGACGCAGTGCACAATTGTTGCAAACTCTTTATCATGTATGGGGTAGCGCTGCTCTGAGTTGGTGAGCTTCCTGGATTTTTAGGCCACAGGGAGGAAGACACCCTTGTCAGTTTCCACCCTTAGACGCTCCCTATGGCTCTGTCAGAGGCATCAGTCTCAAGTTTGTACTGGCAGTTCCAATTAGGAAACTGTAATACAGGTGCAGTTGTAAGTCTTTGCTTCAATGTCTCAAAGGCTTGATCTATGGAAGTGGTCCATTGGATATGTTGTTTAGTGTTTAGTAGCTTTTTGAGAGGTGAAATTAGTTCTCTGTAATTGGGGATAAACTTGCGCACGTAGGCAACCATGCCTAAGAATGTATGCACCTGGACCACATTGGTGGGAGGTGACATGCTTGTGATTGCCTTGATTTTGGCAGGGTTGGGCTTTATCCCCTGGGCAGAGATAGTGAGCCTAAGAATTAGCAGCTCCAACTTGAGTAATTTGTATTTGAAAGGCTTGGCCTTCAGCTGGTTATTTCAAAGGGTGTCAAGGATAGCACGGAGGTGTTGGAGGTGTGTGGTTTGATCTTGACTGAAGACAATGATGTTATCAAGGTACACAACAACACAATTTCCAATCAGATCCTCAAATGCTTTGTTCATCAACATGGAAAAGGTGGAGGAAGTGTTGGTCATTCTGAAGTTCATGACCCAACACTCAACAACCCGTAGCCTGTGCAGAAGGCAGTTTTTGCCTCATCCCCTGGCGCAATGCAGACCTGGTTGTACCCTGCAGCAAGATCAATCTTACTAAAGACCTTTGCACCCGCAAGCATGTCAAACAGATTGTCAATTAATGGCAGGGGGTACTTATTCTTGTTGGTTGATTTGTTTAGAGCACAGTTATCAGTCATTAAGCAAAGGGACCTGTCCTTCTTGGCTACAAAGAAGACTGCAGCCCCATAGGGTGAGAGGAAAGGGCGGATGAAGCCCTTGTTGAGTGCATCCACAAGGTGTTAACAGAGAGTTTTGTCTTCCTTGGGCGTCATTTGATATAGGGGGCGCGCTTTGGGTAGTAACCCTTGTAGTTGTACAGCATGTTATATTTCCCAGGAAAGGGGTAGTTGGTCCAGTGTCTCACTAAAAACGTCCTTATACTCCTTGAGGAGTGCGGTAAGTGCTGGTGGGGGAGGAGTGACCAAGGGGAAAACTGCAAGAGGCTCAGTGCGGATAACTTTGACTGAATATTGATTGAAGTCCAGTCTTCCCTCTTGAAATTGTATGTACCTGTCTCTGTGATTCTGAAAAACACAGTAGCATGCAATAACTTGCTCATTTCAATATGATAGAACTGAAAGACCACCCCATTCCTGTTAAGAATGATGATATATGTATCCCAGTTGATATAAGGATAATTGTGTTGCAGCCAGTCAAGACCAGCAATGATGTTGTGGCTGAGCCCTGCCATAATTGGTCCAGAGAGTTTAACCTGGATGTTCCCAATTCTCATGGATAAGGGTACTGTCTCATGGGCAATTGCCACTCTGCAAGAGTCAGCTACTTGTACTACCTTGAATCAGCTGGGCACTTGGTCTAGTTGTTGAGAGTCAGCAAACGCCTGGTCAACCATAGTGTGGTTGGTCCTAGTATCTACCAACAGTTTGTGGGTGTTCCCATGGAAACAGAAGGGATAGACCAAGCGGGTTATTTTATTTAGAGAATGGCTGATCTTGAGAACAGGGTTGTTGATATAAACTGGAAGATGTCAAGAGTTTTATCATCATGAACATTGTAATCACAGGGGTTCTTTGCAAGGAGAGATTGAGAACAAGGGTTAAGTGGGGTTGTAGAACCTCTCATATTTACAGCCCCCAGGCTTTACCCAGGTCCTTAATTTTTGCTAATTAAAGCCCCCTTGCGGAAACACTTAGCCCCATTCTCTTGTTGGCAAGGCTGGCGGCGGCTCACCTGATTGTGGGCACTGCCAGGTTTGGGGCAAGACTGGAGTGGCACGTCATGGGACCTACATAAGCCCATAGAAGCCTGATTATTAGCCTCTGCAATGGCCTTATAATGATCATTGATGGAGGTGCAACAACCTATAGGAACCCACTTGTAGATATGAGGCTTTAACCCATTAACTATCAAGGTAAGGAGCATGGTGTTCCCGTCAGCCACAGCTTCTGGGGCAGCGGAAAGATATTCAGGAACAGAACCAGTCTGTTTGATAGCCAGGAGGGGAGTTCCCATCACAACAGGTGAAAAGGTTTTAGTACAGCGGGACTTTATGGCATCCATGAACAACGCCCAAGTAACATCTATCTATTGACTGGCTCAGTTGGTGAACCACACTGCAGCAGACCCCATAAGGAGCCCTAAAGTGGCGGCAACCCACATGGACTCAGGCACCTGGCAGATAAAAAAGCAATTTTCAGTCAAGTGGAGCCAACTGACAATTTCAGCTCCTTTGACACTACCCACAAAATACTCAAGTTAGAGGTTTAGCATTTGTTGGGACAGGGATAATTGGAGCAGGGTGACACTTGTGTTGCACTGCCTAAGGTGGAGTCAATTATACACGCTTGTGAGTACCAAATGGTCTTGGTAGATAATGTACCCCTTGGGAATGTCTCCCTTGGGGATGGGAAGGAAGGTCTCTTGATGGGGAGTAGCCATACGGCCTGTACTCTGTCCTTTCTTAGGGGGAATTTTATTTTAGGTAAGTTGTCAACCTAGTGCTGCTAACACTGTTACAACTGAACCAATTAGAGTTCAGTATTTGATTGGGAAGACAACAGTCCAATAGAAAGGATAGGAATTAATATAATAAGGTATTGTTTATTGTAGAATATTGTGATTAATATACTATATGGGAAAATACACAAGGCTACAAGGGGGTGGCATATTCCATGTAAGGTTTGAAGACAAGAAATAACTTGTTCAGGGATCAGCAGGTCAAATTGGTAGCACTCTTAATTAGGAGAAAGTGCCTGAAGTTTGATACTGCCTTCAGATTGGTCCATATTGTTAGATACATCAAGGGGCAACTCTTTGAGCGCCCCCTGTGTATTGTAAGATATCTTAGCAGGTAATGAGGGAAACTCAGTTGTAACAGAAGCATCACATTGATGTTTCTGATAGCTTTATTCACAATACTAAACTTTTTTAGCCAGAATCTAACAAGAACATCAAGTAATCCAAGCACCAAGGCTCCAAAGTCCCTTCCACCACTACCAAGTGTACAAATAAACCTGCCAAGGTCAAGACTTCCTCTCCCCTAACCCCATCCCCCTACACCTTCATTTTCCCCAATAAAACTGATGATGGTCTTATCAATCATTCTTTTTTCCAGTCCAAGGCTGACTCAGAGCCCACCAAATAGCGCCACACTAAGAAGGGAAAACTACTAAGGAGCCTGCCTCTTCTTCTAGCAAGGAGAAGGAGGCCTCCAAGCAAGTGTCAAGGAACTTCCTGCCTCATTCTCATTGGCTCTTCTTTTTCCCTTTTTCTGACTATCAGGAGGAGCCAGAGGATTATGTAAAGAAGTCCAAGGACACTGGCAATCCACAATATCTTCAATGTAGATGGGGAGTTTAAAGTGCCCAAGTAATTCCCCTTTTATTTTCATATTATGTCAGTAAAGAATGGCCCTAGGTATGTCACTGATAATTACATCTTTAACTGCAATAATCAAAAGCAGCCAACCAAGAGCAAGCGCTTAAATTGCAAGGATAAGTCTTGTGGGACCTGCCTGAACACCAAAGGCTTGTAAAGGATGACTGCCAAGAAGAGATACCACACATGTGAGCCCCCAGCTATTTAATCATGGGGATGCTAAAGTGGTACCCAGTTCAAGTTATCCTCACCTCTGCCCACTTCAGTGCATCAGATCTGGCCATCAAGGCCTTTCAGCATTTAAAGCCCAACAATCTAAAATTGGTGCCAACTCAAGAGAAGTTGTTAAAGTTCATAAGCAATAAAATAATTGCAGCCAATACCCCTCCTCCCAAGGCCTCTGATGTCCTCTCTGAGCTTGTGATCACTCACGAGATCAAGCAGCACCCAAGTGAGGAGCGCTATCTTCTCTAGAATGACTGGCCTGGATTCAAAGACCATATCATCTGCTACTCAACTCATCAGAACATTATGAAGTTGAAAAAGATGTCAACCTGGCTAACTGATGGTACATTTACCACATGCCCCAGATGTTCTACTAGCTCTGGATTGTCCATGCCCAGATAGACATCTGGGTGTTTCCACTTGCCTTATCCCTTATTCCTGGGACCAATAAGCCTATTTACACATGTGCTTTTTTAATCCTCTGTTTAGAGCTTTTCCTCCTTCCCCACTCACAACGCCAAGAAGACCCCTCACACACCTGCGCTAACTCTCCTGATGCTGAAAAGGACCAGATCACCCTAGACATAGAGGAAAAGGTAAGGCTAAGAGCTCTTAGCCTGCACATATACATTATGGACTTTGAGCCTGCTCAGTTTAATGCATATGAGCAGCTTTCTGATGTGGAAGTGCAGGGGTGCCACTTCCACTTCTGTCAGACAGTTGCTTGCAATGTGCAGGCCAATGGTGACCTTAGTAGGTTGAGCCAGAGGGATACCTTGGACACCTGCAAATTTGTGCTGTCACAATTCAGTGCCTTGGCTTTTTAAAAGCCAGAGCACACTGTGCAGGGGTTTGATATTCTCTCAAAGAATCCCTATATAATGATGCATCTGAAGTTCAGGCTTTTCCCTGATTACTTCAAGCCTCATTGGATTGGGAAGGTTGTCACTCAGAGGAAAGGCAAGGCAAGGTCTTGTGGAACGTGTACTGAGATGCCGTCTGTCAGGATACCACATCCCAGGGGAGGGACTGTTAGCCTCAGCTGCCAACTTGCAAGGTTGGGAGGAGGATAGATCCCACTATAGGAGGGTGCTAACTTGATGAGATAAGATGCTGATTGTCCCACTAAGGCCCAGGGTCCAGCGGCAGGTACCATAGTGTCAACTAACCCAGCCAAGGTGATGTAGGCAATGCCTGCATTTTGGTTGGCTGTGGGTGGAGACAGTCCTGGGGTGGGATGTAGGCAGTCAGGTTTGAGTGTCAGGGGTGCTTCCATATCTATCTGGTAGGCAAGCAAATAGTTATACTTCACACGGATTTTGGGGGCTGGTTGTTTGCACCAAGCACCTTTGTGTAAAACTGTTTGTGGGGTAATCTGTTGGGCCAGGTGGTCTGGGCGGGGGGTATCCTTCATGGTCAACTCCCAATACTCTGGCTTAAGGGGGTAGTCAGAGAAATGCAGGCCAGGTTTTGGGGGCTTCCTCAGGAATGCAGGCCGTCTGCCTAAGATTTTTGATTAGAATAGTAGTAAAATGGAAAACAATCAAGACAAAATAAGGAATAAAATGGTAGAACCAAGGTCCCATAATCTTATTTATTTCAGAATGATAACACTATTTCATAAAGACTTTACAGAATTTAAATACCATTTAAATGCTAAGTTTGGAATCTAGCCCATCACCTGATGGCTGAGTTTGCTCAGTTTTCTCTGGGCCAAAAGTTCTTGCCCCATTCTGATCCTTCAGGCCTGTCATATATTCTATTGGAATGATCTCCATCTGACAGTCCATACACAACCTCTTCATGCCTTCATTATTGCCACCAGAGTTCTTGTCATCAGGGACCAAGAGACCTCCAGAAACCCTAAGCCGGGACAATCTTTGCTCCATAAGCTGCACATCTTCAAGGGTGGCTTTGGGGTCACTACATGACTGGGGATCATGTGGCCCAGTGACCCGGGTTTCTAGCCAATTATCAGAATTCCTTTAGATTTTGGCCTGTTGTACTGAGCAGCAAACCCCTTTTTGGATGGCCCGTCAACTATGGCAGAAGTGACACCATATTGGTTTAGCACTTCCAGTAACCCAGCCTGTTCCTGAAAATTTATGGCCAGACAGACCTACAAATTCCTCTGATTAATCAAATTTTGAACCAGTGCCTGCTTCAGCTCTTCCACCAGCTACCTGTGAAAAACACAGGCAGGCAGCCTGAGGGCCCGCAGGATCCCCAAAACCCTCAGAATCAGGTCCTGAGCTTGATTCTCCTAGTTGGAGCTTTCCAATTATTTTGGTAGAAATGTCATTCATGACACTGTCAATAGCAAGCTGAAGCAAACTTCAGCAATTGAGGCCTACCGCAGGCATCTCAAGTCCAACTTTGTGATTCACCCAAAGTTCAAAAAGTTCTTTCCTATCCTATAGCATGGGCAGGAGAAGTAAATCTCCAAGCTGTTTGACCTGGATAACTGTGTCCCCCCGCCAAGCCAACCACCAAGTTGACCTACTTCACAAAGTCCATCCAGGATTACACAAAGCACAAGTACAAGGCATCTGAGATCAAGCAGCAGCTTGAGATCATTGCAACTATTCTCTTGGAAAGGGCCAAGATGATGAAGGAGGAAAAGAGAGAGGGATAAAGTTCTTGCTTGCTTCTATATTTTTTACTTTTAACTTTTACTTTTACTTTTTAGTTTTAACTGTTTGTTTTTTAGATTTATTTTTTACATTTGTTAATTTTTAGATGGTAATAATTTTTATTATCACTGGTAAGTCTAAATTAATGCGTAAAGTTGAAGGTGAATGAAGTGTCTTAAGCTTGTTTATTTCCTAATAAAACATAATATATTCACAGTTGTACTTATATGAAGTATATCAAATAAAGGTTAATATTTATTTTTACTCTTCAACTTATATTATTGTGTCCATCATATTTTTGTCTGTTGGAACTTAAATTTTTATGGCAATAAAAAATATTTTTATAGTGAAGAGTGTTTTATATATAGTAAAACAAGAAATAATTTCTTATTTGTCCTTATTGCTATTAGTTAGGGTATGTTTTTAATAATTTTTTGAGTTCTCTGGGGACAATTTAGTATACCATAGCTGTAGAGATTAATTTTTCTATTAAAAGATTTTTAGTACAGTAAGTACTTTTAATTAAAAAAGTGTCAACTTCCAGTAGTCAATCAGACAAAAACCTGAATTCTCCCTTTACTTAATAGCCAAATACCAGGGGGTTGATTTCACCACAGTTGCTGTATAAGGCTGTTGCAACTGAACCAACAAGAATTCAGTATTTGAATTGGGGAAGACAAAAGTCCAATAGAAAGGACAGGAATAATAAGAATAATGTATTGTTTATTATAGAATACTGTGATTAATATAATATATGGGGAAAGCCACCAGGCCACAAGGGGGTGGCATGGTGGCATGTTCCATGTAAGGATTGGAGCCAAGGAATAACCTGTGCAGGATCAGCAGGTCAAATTGATAGCACTCTTAATTAGGAGAAAGTGCCCACAGTTTGACATTGCCATCAGATTGGTCCATGTTGTTAGATATGTCAAGGGGCAGCTCATTGAGTGCCCCCTGTGTATTGTGAGATACGTTGGCAGGCAATTCTGGAAACTCAGTTGCAACAAGGCTATCTAAGGCTAGCACACCTCAAATGAGAAAATATTGCAAGGCTAGAGTACTAAGATTTCAGCATAAATTCTATCAGAAAACAGTTGGCTCCAACTGACCTTGAAGTGATGTATCCAATTTCAATGCTCTCTCTCACCAGCATTCTGGCTTTATAAGGGTTCTCTTATTAAAAAAGATAAATTAAAACCCCAAGTTTTTATTTTATTTACTTTGGTAACTAATTTACTTCTAAAGTTGGGTCGGTTGGCTATTATGCTTTTGCCCAGATAGAGCATGGTCAGGGTGGAATATGTTGACTTGATCTTCCCTGGTCAGCATCAGATTTAATTTCCAAGGAATCACCTGTATTCCCAATACATCATTTCTTTAGCTAAGTCAAACTAGCTTTAGACTTATATGTTGGCGCTCAATATTTACCCACACTGATGGCTTTATTTTGTTGTTTTCTTTACAGTAGAATGGCCTAGGATTGTAATGGATGGTTTAGCTTGAAAAACACTCTACATAAAAGAGCAATTGAAATTGAACTGGACCCAAGTAAATATAAAGCTCCTTTTTCAGTGCATCAGGAGTTTAAAGATTAGTCTTTTAAAGGTGTGTTAGCCCAAATTGGGTTGGATCCACCATGGACTTTGACTTCAATAGCTCTCTACTCAGGGTTAACACAAACAATTCATCAACATAAGGCCCCTTGCATTTCCATCATATCTTGCCTACCAATACTACCATGGTAAGATTGACTGTTAAACAAACATCTCAAATATTACTTACTCTACCCATAGGGTTACCTTGGTTATCTTATTTCAGGGTTATCAACCATGTTTCTTCCCTTTCAATAGGTATAGATTCTCTAAAATTCTTTCCCACTGATTTCTACACTGGTTGCTGGTATCTTGTTTAAGAAGACGGATAAGCCCCTTGGGCTATAGCTGCATAATCAACCTAATATCTCTATTAGAAAACAATCAATATTTATCTCCAACCATTTCATGTATCTTCCTACAGCTCTCTATGGTACACCATTATCTCCCAGAATATATCACTTCTGCATACTATGAGATGGGGTACAGGATAGATAATTTAGCAGGGTTATATCTATAGTAGGGACCCTGGGATATATGAGGTGCCATGCTGTCCTTAGGATAGGTATCAGTGATATCCGTGAGTAGGTATCTACTCTACGCTAGAGAACGGGGGAATAAACTTTAGGAGTTAGCTCAACCAGTGCTCATATTAAATATCAGCGGGGTGCATCATTGACCAAAGCTAATCCCAGAATTTCTTACATCACAACAGGGCTTGTCAGCAACCACATCCCAACCAAGTCTAATGGTGAACCTCTTGGCTGGGTTAAGAACTCAAGCCTACCCTCTTCTATGACAAACAGCCAAACCTCTCTGCAGCAACCACAGAATCTTGATAGTAGTCATCCTTCCAGATATGGATCTAGAAGGGCAACAGCGCCCATGTTGACACTAAAAATGTTGACACTATAGTAAAGTGACAACCTGGTTTTACTAAATGTTGTTTCCTGGATGTCAACACTTTTTTAAGTAACAAAACACTTTACCATGAACATTTTTAATATAAAAAATATTTTAAAATACACTATTATACTAAAATGACCCCAGAGAGTTCAAAAATGCAATAAAAAATACTATAAGTAATAAGAATAAGGAAATATAAGCATATATTTTTCAATTTACTATGTAAAACACACTCTTTATTATAAAATTATTTTTTATTCCCATAAAAATTAAAATTCCAATGAGCCAAAAATAAAGATATTTTATATATAATAATAACTACAAAATACAAAAAAATCTATTCTTAATTTATTATACTTTATATAAGCATAACTGAAAATATCTCATAGCTTAAAGATAAATTAACAAAATATAAGATATTTCTTACAAAACCACATTAAAACTGTATCTGAAACTTACCATTTATACTTAAAAAGATTATTACTATCCAAAAAATTAAAAAATTAAAAGTTTAAAAGTAAAAAATATATAGGCAAAGCAAAGTTTATTTGGCTAATTAAAGCCACCAGCAAGAGCAGTGGCGACATCTTCAAGGTATTTTTTGATTTCCGCCACCTTATACTTTTTCTTGACCACCTTCTGCACGTCCTCCTGGTAGTCTTGCTCCTTGGACTTCCTCTTCTTGGGGGCCACCCGGTTGGCCAGGTTGCAGAACTTGGAGACAGTCTGGGCCTGCTCCTCTTGTAGCTTGGAGAAGAACTTGTTATATTTGGGGTTAGTCCCAAACTTCACCTTCAGGTGCTTATGCCAAACCTCAAGGCTAGAGGTGATCTTTGTCTCCCCCTTGAGACAGGCGCCTTGACAGTTCCAAGGGGCAGTGGCCCCGCTCTTACCTCTCCGGGAAGTCACTTTTTTGCCCACCCATTGGCGCTCGAAGTAATCCAGGTAGCCTTTGAAGATAGTGGAGTGCTTCTTTGCATAAGCATCCTCCAGGAGGGCCTCAAAGCCAAGCCCAGTATGCTCTGGGCGCACAAAATCCAAGGCAGCAAACTGAGTCAGGGCAAAGGGCACTTTCCCTTACCATTGTTAAGATACTTGTCAAAAAGGTCCTTCTCATTCTTGAGATTCTTGACAAGGGTCTGCCTAAAAAGGAAGATGCAGCCCTGGACTTCTCCATTAAAGGTGGCCTGGAAGGCTCTGAACTGAGCCTGCTTGAAGTCCATTATGATAACCTTCAGCCCAAGTGAGCGCGCATGAGCTAGCTGCTCAGCGGCTATGGTTGCCTCATCCTTCTCAGCAGAGGAGAGATTTGCCCTTGTGGTGTGGGTGGGAGGGGGGAGCTGGTTGGTAGGAAGGGAGCTCAAAGTATCCTGGACAATCTTGAAGGCTCTGGTGTAGACTTCAGTCTTGGCACCAGGAAGGAGAAAGAACACAAGAGGGATAACCTGGTCATTAAACTTCCCATGCAGGACCCAAAGCTGCTTGAAGAGAGAGGGGCAAGTAGCAAATGTGCCGTCACACAGCCAGGTGGTAGAAGTGTTCAGCTGCTCCAGGTTTTGGGTTGTGGTGTAGGCTACAATCCTATCCTCCACTTCCTGGCCATTGTCATGGAGCAGGAACATCTCACCATCCTCTGTCTTTTTGAGGGCATCTGTGAGGATAAGGTCCTTGATACTGGTGGCACTCTTGGCCAGGGGATTGGAGGCTTGACGCCTATCACTCAAAAACTTGACCAACTGGGTGTGAGTAGGGACCCTCTTGAGGTTGGTAGGGGACAGGTACTTGCAAGCAAGCACAGCCAGCTGGGTGGCAGAAAGATCTTTGGAGGTAGGCATCACCTGCACCAGATACCGCTTGAGAAGGCGGGCTATGGTGGTGTTGGGCATGATGCAGGTATGCTTGCCCTTGATGGTTTTACCAGGCCCCAGCGCTCAGTGTTGAGTCGCACTGGGCAGGAGAGGTCCTCACAGGTGTAATGCCAGCTCTTGAAGCCCCGGTTGGCATTGTTGCAGCTGAAGATATACCCATTGGCCACCATGGTTGGCCCACTCTTTACACTCATGATTGGGAAGTATTTGGGCAAGAAAGAGGGAACCTTGAATTTTCTGTCAACATTGCAGATGTTGTGGGCCAACAGAGGGTCCCAAGGGCCAGCAGGAGCATGGCAGAAGCCAGGGAACTAATTGGGGTGGGGCTTTGAATCATCCCCAGATGAGCTTGAAGGTGGGGAGTTTGGCGGGGGTGGGGAAGCAGAAGGGGGCTTATTGTGGTGCTCCTCATGTGCAGGAGACTTATTTTTGGGAGGGGTCTTTTTGCCTTGCTGCTTCTTATTGGTTGGCTCCTTGTCAGAAGCCAAGTTGTAGAAACTGTGCTCTGTAAGAGAGCCATCAGTTTCCTCTCCCCCAGTGGAGTGAGCAAGGCTCTTCTCAGCAGAGAGCTCAGGAGAGGGCTTTGATGAGGGCTTTGGGGATGGTTTGGGGGTGGCCTTCTTTGATGAGACAGGCTTTTTCTTGGTAGATTTGGTTGGCTTAGAGAGATGCTTGGTTTCTCTGGGCTGTTTGGAAGTGTTCTTGTCCTAAAATAATAAGTAAAATGGTTTAAATAAAGCAATTTATGTAAAAAAATAAACAAAACAACTTAAAAAGCATAATATACAAAAAGTAAATATTAGATGATTTTTATTGGCATGTAAAAGTTAAAAAAATACTTATATAGGTTTAATTTATTATAGTTTTAAATAAATAAATTAAAAGTTAAGATATTTATGTGAAAGTATTATATTTAGATATAAATTTTATTTTAAAAATTAAAAAATATGAAAGAGTAAAGTCAAAAATACAACATATCAAAAAATGAGAAGTTTTTATTATGTAAAACATAAAGTTTTATATGTGAGAACTGAAAAGCGTCGACATTATGAGTGACAATTAGTAAAAAAAGCTGAATTCTCACTGTCAATTACAAAAATTGTAGACATAATTTTGACAACATTGTCACTGTCAACATTTTTTTGAAAATTTACTATGTTTTTTCATAGTACGCTTAATTAAATTTAAGCGGGCTAGCAAAAATTAACCGTTTTCTGTGTGTTTTTATTCACATATAAAAATTAAAAAAAACATATAAAAATAAGTAAAAAATTATCAAGGTTCTTTATTCTTTTATTAAAAATTATATTTGAATAGTGGTAATATGATGTTTTACCATTGCATATATGTGAAGTTGTGAAGAAAGTTGTTTTTAGTATTGAAAAGGGTAAAGTGTTGACAACGTCACTTACAACATTCTTTATATGAGGTGGCATATTAATCTAGGCTTAATTGTGCCACTCTAATTTGCTTAACTCCACCCCAGGGGATGATCACAAGCAAATAAACAACATTTACGAGTGTTGACATTATTTTTAATAATAAATTCTATAGTAACTTATATAGTAACTCACACTTAAATTATTGGATCACCATTAGCCACCAATCCACTTAATATATCAGAGCCGTAATAAGTGCCACATATATATTTATAACATGAACCTTTCAACAATCAAATGTATGCACACTGTCTTTTTCAATATAATAATTCAATAAAAAATTTTTAAATGCGCACTTATTTTTTTACTGTAGATGCTTCAGTTTTGTTATTAAAAATAAGTTATGCTTAAAAAGTGTCAACATTGACACTTTTACGTCGTGAAAACAAATAAAAAATAAACTAACTTTTATTAGTAAAAGTAAAGGAAAAATCTGGTTAAATTGAGTTTTTTATTAAGATTAATATTAAATTGTGTCGAGATAGCCACAATTTTGTTGTGTTTTCTGGGTTTGCACCCCTGAACACTTTAAAAAAGAATTAAGCTAGCACAACTAGCAAAAAACATAGGAGGTTTAGAGTTTTGAGTCGACAGTGGCCATGTTGACATGGGTGCTGTTGCCTCTAGAAGTAGCCAACCTTCTAGAAATACAACAAAGACAGTTATCCCTGAACCTGCTGGGAAGAATAATCAACCCCCTAGGTATTCCTTCTGCTCCTGAAAGCCTACTAGGGCTATAAATACCTAGCGCTTGCTTCAGCGATAAACTTATTATTCCTTGCTCTTCACATATTTTGATTGAGTGTGATCCTGATAAGCTGTAAGGAACTTATCCTCAGCTTATAAGCTTTTTTACTGTTGCTTAACCAGTTAGTAGGTTCTGCTCCTAGGTCTCAGCTGTTGTCTCAATAATTATGAACATTAGTAGCTGTTATTTCTTCAGAGTGCTGACACCATAACTGCTTTGAAGAGATGACACAATCTTTTATTGTAGTCATCTTTATATTGTAGACCTCCCCAAGATTCTGAAAGGGTTATGTAAGGCAGAGAGAGCCTTGTAGTAAAATTTTACTGGGCTAAACTATAAAGTTCAGCCTGCTACAGTTATCTCCCTCTATGATCCAATACTGCTGAGGGGGGGTGGGAGGTTGTAGGGGATAATTTATGGGGTTTATTTAGGGAGTTTTATAGTGGGGTATTAATGTTACGGCTGGTGGGCAAGGATACTATCAACAAACTGGTTCACCCGACCCCGCTCGGCCTCCCAGTTGATGGTGGGGTAGATGGCGGCAAGGTTCTGGCGGATCTGCTTCTTAGTCAGGGTCATCAGGTCCGAGTTGTACAGGATCGTCTGGATGGCAGTGTACAGCTGCTGGTCATCGATCTGGGTGGGTGAGACTAGGCGGGTCTGGCTGTGGGGGAGGGTCAGCTGGGAGGGAGTGGCGGCGATGGGGTGGGAGATGTGGGAGCTGACACTCTGGAACGGGGGAGGGGAGCTGGGAGTAGGAGCCAAAGGGCGGGGGCGAGTTGGAAACTGTCTCCCAGACCGTGTTCTGATGCTCTGACCACCGCACCATGGGGATGGTACTGGGGTCAAACGGCTCAATCTCAGTCTCATTGGCAGCAATGATCTGCCGCACGCCATCCTCACCCACCACCACGCGGGTGTTGCCCCAGGAGAAGTCATCAAAGTGCCAGTACGAGTAGATGGGGATGTAGAAGTTGAACAGGCCCATGCCAAGCAGGTAGAACACCATCCAGCCAACATGCTGCCACTGCTGCTTCAGGATAAAGATGAGGGCCTGCAGGATATACGTGGAGCACATGATGATGACAGAGATGGTTGAGATGTACTGGAAGCCAGTGCTAGCCGCTACAATGATGTAGACCAGGTAGATGACAGTAGCTGGTAGAATCAGGGTCCCAATCAGATCCAGGAACACCACAAACCGCATTGAGAAGCAGCAGAACCCACACATCTCGTTCAGGAAGATCAGTTCAAACAGGTTGTGGATGGTGGAATTGATCCAACGGCGCCTCTGGGACAGCAGCACGGCAAACTGGTCAGGGGCCACCGTCTTGCACTGGGCATCGGGGGTGAACTTCATCTTGTAGCTGGGGAAGTGTTTCAGGATCAAGGTGGTCAGGTACCGGTCCTCACCCAGGTGGAGCAGGTTCTTCTTGTGCAGTGTGTCTACCACGTTCTCAGAATACTCCTGAATAACGCTGTTGCTGATGATGAGGGGGCGGCCCTGCAGGGTGCGGATGCGGTACATGCAGAAGCACCCCGGCAGGCAGGTCACTGCACCAAACAGAGATTCAAAGGCCTTGGCAAGGTGATGGGAGATGTAATACTCATACACCTGCATCATTGTGGTGATGCTCTGGTTCTCGTTGCTCAGCTGGGTCTCACCGCACAGGCCAATCACTTTGGCATCCCGGGTCATCACTGCTACCAGCCGCGTCAGAGCATCACTCATCACCTCAGTGTCAGCATCCACCATCAGGATGTACTCGTACAGCTTGGGGTCAACCCCAATCACGTTCTTGAGCTGGTGATAGATCTCCAAGTCCAGGGGGGCCATGGGGGCATCAAAGTGCACGCGGTTTAAAAAGTTCATCAGGAGGATCTGCGAGTCACGCTTGCCGCGGTTGCCTGGGCGTCCCCCCTCGCCCGGCTTGCCCACCTTCACCGCCACAATGTATGGCACTGAGCGCCCATCAACTCCAAATAGGCCTGAGTATATCTTGCCATAGTTGAGCTGCTTGTTGCCCTCGCCGATGCTGCGGAAGGCAAACGGTTCTGGGTCCAACGCTGGGTCGACCCCCAGCACATCCAGGACGATGCGGGGGTGGGGCGGTCGTTGCCGGAACCAATGATCATGCCGTCAGCGATGACAAAGATCAGCTTGTGCTTGTCGTCGTAGTTGAGGAGGGCCAGGGATTCCAGGGTGCGGCGGATGGACTCCTCGCCTTCTGTGTAGCAGGGGACCTGGCAAATGACAAACTTGTCATAGTCGGTAGGCGAGCGGCGGGAGGTCAGCTGCAGGGCGGCCAAGAACTTGACCAGAGTGACCAGGAGGATCATGCCACTGGAGACCAGCAGCATGACGTTTGTCACCTGGCACCGCATCGTCTTGCGAAGATCCACTGTGCCAACAAAGAATGTCCGGTCCAGGCACCGCAGCACGCTGGCCCTCTCTGATGGGCTCAGGCCGGAGCGCTTGTTCCATAGGCTGGTGAGGTCGGCATCGGGGGCAGGGGAGTTGCTGCTAAACATCTGCAGCACGGTGTTGGGGAGAAAGGCAGGGTTGGCAACACCAGGGACATTGACTTGGAACTGCGGCTGTTGAAGCGTCTGGACGTAGGCTGTCAAGTCATACACGCGGTTGTTGATGGCACCCCACTGCTTATAGCCTGCCTTGCGGTAGGCAGTTAGGTCGGAAAAGTCATAAACAACCTCTCCCTTCTTCATTGACTTGAGTTGGGGCAGCGCATTGGTGAAGAACCAGTTTGGATCCTTGAGGCTGGTGGCGGGGTACTGGGTTAGGGGGCCAGAGTCATGGATAAAGAGGTTTGAAGACAGCGTATCATCAGAGATGTTGACCCACAGTTTAAAGTTTGGATCAGTGACGAGGCCAGGGCAGGAAGCAGTGAGAGGGACGGGGAAGGTGGAGGTGACATCAAGGCCACCAAACTGTAGCATCGTTTCAGGATCAACCCCTGCAGGGTTAATTGATTTTCCATGGCGATGCTGAGCAAACTGGGTAATGTCATACACGTTGCCGTACATGTACACCCCCAGATCGGTTGGGCCCTGCAGGGTGGTGATCTCGCTTGGTTTCCAAACCTTGTTGGCAGGGCAAAGGATCAGGCCCAGGCCAATGTTGACAAACAGGATGATGAACCACGACCAGAAGATCAGCAGGCAAATTGTCACCTTCTCGCGCCATGCCATCTGCACATCAGGGCGGGTCATGCGGCCACACCTTATTATGCACCAGTCGGGGATCCACCACGTCATCATCCATGTTAGCCGTACCCATGCCTGGCGTGCCTTTGTTACTCTGCTGGCAGACTCCACCACCTTGTTGGGCATCTCCTTCTTCTCCTTCTCAAACCCTCCCTCGTCGTCGTCTGTTGGTGGGGACGCCTCAGAGAATCCAGACGGAACACCTCTATCGGGATTCCGCCGCATCCCCTCCAAGAGCATAAACCCTCTAGGGGTGAGGTAGATTCGGGTGTTTCCTAGGACAAACTCTTTACCGTTTTCCAGCCCGAGATGCTCCAGACAGGTTTCAAGATGGCCGTCGGGCGGGATGGCGGACTGGTACCGCACCAAGAAGTCGTGGCGGTTTTGGGACTGGGTGAAGCTGGTGCCGACCCTTGATTCCAGCTCAGATAGGTGCAACCCTCCCATCTGCACCGTGTGGTCAGCGTTGGGGTTCAAGCACAGCGCAACCCACTGCCGGGTCTGGCTCAGCGTAGACAGAATCTCCTCTAGCAGGCCGTCAAGTTGGTTAAGGATGGTGGGCTGGGCAATCTGCTTGGGGAGGGATTCCCGGTGTTTCGTGCTGGGGTGGCGGATCAGTACGCTCTTCCTGACATCTACTTTGGAGTCGCTTGAGGGCGTGACTAGGGCATGGACGAGATCGTTGACAAACATCTCATGGGACGTCGCCAGCAGTTGGGCCCAGCTGCCGGCCATGGCGTTGCGGTTGGTGTCCTGGAATCCATTCAGGTTGTAGGTGACCTCTCCGGCGTAATGGGTCAGGATGAATCGGTTGCCACCATCGGTAGGGTCCATCCGGAAGCCGGGCTGGCTGGATAGGTTTTTGCCGAGGCTTGGGCCCAGGCGGTCGCCGTTCTCGACATCAAGCGTCGTCAGCAGCGAGGTAACGTCCCCCCGCAGCACCGGCAAAAGCGTTGGCACTTGAGGCACGTATCCGCCCTCCAAGCCATCCTGGTCCATCTCGGCTAAAACATGATCCGCATCCGTGAGGTGGGCCATGATGTGGCCATGGACCATCTCGGCAGTGTAGTTCCTGACAAAGGTTCCGAGCCCACCTGAGGCGGCGAGCGGATCCAAGCCAGGGAAATCCAGCATGGCAATGAAGCTTGGGTCGTCATCGGAGCAGAGCTTCAAGTTGATCTTCTCCAGGACATGCTGATAGAGAAGGTTGTACACGAAGCCCAGGAATTCGTTCAGTTGGTTCTGGGCCTGCTCCACCGTCAAGAGCTGGGAGCACTTTTCACGCCCAACTGTGATGGTGCGTTCGTTGAGGTGGGAAAGCAGGGTGGCGGGGGTGAGGCCCAAGTAGATGGCAGGCTCATCCAGATCGTGGCAGGCGGCCCCCTCGGAATCAGCCTCAAAACGGGCCCTCTGGAGCAGCAGCATGCTGCCCATGACTTGGCGCATCTTTGTGCGGGACTTGGCTTTGACGCCCAGCTGCTTCAAGCTCTCCATCAGCTCCGAAAACTCATTGGAGACTGACCCCACTTCAAGCTGATAGCGATGGCGCTCGTCTTCCGTCACTCCCTCCTCGAACTGGCGCATGACTTGGAAAGTGGAGGGCCCACTGTGCAAGTCCAAGTAGAAACTCAACGTTTTGACGCCTTGAAGCTTGCCGCGGGTGCTGAACTGCAACTCCTGGTAGATCCCATGCTTAGACTCTCCCCTCATGCCGGTGCCAAAGCTATTCAGCACCCGCTGCAGGTGCTGGGCAATTGGCTCGTGCGATGCTCCTGCAGCACGGCTAATCTGATGGAACATCTCCCAGTACATCTCCGTCTTGCCCGATCCGCGGATACCATCCAGCAGGATGCTCTGGTCCTCCCCCAGCCGCCTCAGATGCAGGTATGCCATCGTGGCTAGTTGGTAGGGGTGGGGGCGAAGGGGCTCGCCACTGGGGCTGCGGTATACCTGCTCCAAATAGTACTCGCCCAGCTCGTCCGAATATACATTCAAGTTGTCATGGCGTACGCTCACAATGCTTTCGCCTAGCGATTGGAATGGCCAGTCTTGGGCCAAATACCTTGCCAGTAGCTCCTCCTCCGGTACTTCATCTCTGCCCCCGGCAATGGCTTGGCCATCGTCAATGCTCGACGTGGACATTTTGAAAGAAAAACTTGCACGCTCACAAATCTTAAAGCTCATCCAAAACTCAAGCTGCTGGACTTTAACTGCTCCCTCAATGACTCATCCCCTTAATAATATCCTACTTCAATCCTATCAAACGCCCCTGAACCCCACCCCGCCTCGACATGCTACCCCAAACTACTCAAACTTAACTGCTCACCCAACCGACAGATATTAAACTAGCCATTTATCTAACATCAACTCATTCCATCGGTAAGGAAAGTATATCACCCTTTAATCGCACCAACTCCCGCCCATGAAACGCCCAAACCCCACCAAGACCTGCCAATTCCACCCCGAGCACGGGCCAGCAACGGCACTGACACCGTCAAGTATCGCTATAAAGCCTTCGCCATCCCAAACTTCACTTCCGACACGACCCATGAATTCATTTAACCACCAGCCAATCAACCCCACAAAACCACCTCAAATCATTTCACCAACAACCATCCCATCAGAAAAGACCTTGAAACTCCTCATCAAACTTAACCACAACTACTCCATAACACAACTTCAATCCAACCTTCGTTACATTTAATTACAACCATCCAAACAAGATCAAGTAACCTTTATAAAACTACAAACCCATCTCCAAACATGAAAATATTCTAATTAAAGATCCCAAATACCACTCTAAACATTACCCAATAAAATAATTGCCGATGGATCTTTTCCAAAAGGATACAAACTAACCATCACACAAAAATTACATCTTATTATTAAAACATTACTTTAAAAACAATATGTCATCCTCCCTAGCATCACAATCCTTCTATAAAATCCCATACCCACACAACCAACCAACCTCTAGCCTAACTTTACTCAACCTAACATGAAGCAATGCTACCCATCCTGTCCACATAGCCTATCACCTAAGCCAGCCTGATCCCACTTCATCTTAACTATAGAATCATGTTTCACCAATAAACCATCTCTTCATACTGAATTCCATCACTTACTGTTGATTCAATATATTCCTTCTTCAACTGATAAGATCAACAGCTCCTCAATCCCATCTTTTTCAAAGGTATCTATCAACCTATCATATCCACAATACAACCACTACACATCATATACCCTATCCGTCCATAACCTATAGGACCATCTTTATACTCCATCCATATGAAACCCCCACACTTCACAGGGTAACTCTAAACCAACCTCACCTTGAGTATAGTTCAGGGAGATAATTCATCCCCCACTACAGCTTACAAAGTCATCCCTTAATAAGTATTGGGATTATAGGTTGATCCCTTTACCTACATAGTACCCCCACTAAGCTCAACTTCCTCAATCCTCTGAATAGCTATCAAGTATAGGAGGTGGTGCTAAGATAATTGAGATGAAATCCCTGTATAGCCATCTAGGCTACCAGGAACCCAGCCAGAAGCATGTTTTCATGGCCACTTTAGTACTTGTATAGCTAAGGCTGGACCACACCCTGAAACAATCTACTTCAGAAACCTGTATCCCCCTAAGCTTAAAGTCAGGACAATTCTGGCCATACCTGCACCCAACTCTTGAGAGGTACATTTTTTATCCAAAAAAAGCTGGTGTAGCAAGAATAAGAGTTCCCATATAGGCTTTTCTCAGATCTATCTGATAAATTCAGCACCAATACAACTCAGCATACTGTATGTTATCCAAAATAGATGATCTAGGTAAGGGAGAGAAATGAAGCTGGGGACTATTTTTATTTTTGTGAAGGGCTATACAGTGCAGAGGTTGGCTTCCCAGGAGAAACCCCCTTGTGGGGGTCTGTACCAATGTGCAAGGTCTTTTGATCTATACTTTTTAGTTAAATGACATAAGATCTTTTACAAAGGGACCTTATGAATGAGCCTTGATCTACTTCTAAATTATGCTTGGTTTAATTACAGGGCTCACCTTGATAGGGTAGAGCCCCAGCAGATAATTGACCTGACAGGTTTAACAGCTTATACTGGCAGGCCCTGCATCTCTGGGGAGACCATCTCCAGAAAGCTCATATATCTGCAGGATTTATAGTCTGATACAGGCTTTCCTTAGATTTGAAGTGGCTTTCACAGCCCAGGGAACAATCAAAACTGGCTCCAGATAAGGTTTATCTAAGTGTTGGTAAAATATATGACCAGTTAACACAAGCTCCAGAGCTCATTGGATGATATTCCTGACCCTGAAAATCTTCTCATTCATATAAAATGACTTTCCAGGCCGCAACTATAAAATGCTAAAGCTCAACAAATTGGGGGAAGTGGTGTTTGGATTTAGCAATAGCTACCATGGAATCCAGGCAATATCCCCAACAGGGCTGGTTAAAATCAAACCAAAAGTTAGTTGCAACATCAACCCAGCCCATGGATAGCAAAACCAGCCCCAGAAAGAGGTCAGAGTGCAAATTATGATGCTACCAGGCTGTTGTGTTTGGCTCCTGGAGATGACATCCAGGAGGACATGGCAGGAAATCTTTATAACAAAAGATTTGAGGTTTGAAGCTAGCCTTGGGTTAGCCTTCAGGGCAAAATTAAGGACATGTACCTTAATTTCCTGGAAAACGAGATGTGAAAGTCCTTTTGGAAGAAAGGACAAGAAAAATCTTGAAGATTATTAAAACTTAACGCAAATGTGGATAAACTTGTATTTATTAGGAGAAATGATTCTACTTAAATAGTAGACAAGGGACAGTGATCACTCATTAGAGAGACAGAGTGGCCAAGGGGGTCACGTGGGGATGAGGTCATACCAGGATCATTCACAGACAGGTACAATAATCTGGAATGAGTGGATATTAGACCAGACCCATTTGCAGAAGGCAAGGAATTTCTGAAATCAAAAGCAAACCCAGCCAAATCTTTGCAGCTATCAATATTTGAAGGCCATATCAAAACAGCATAATGGCGCAATTTCTGACATCTCCCTCCTCAAGATTACACACAGGGAGTTGATATTTGTGGAGAAACTTGGAGTGAATGCCGGCAAAAGAACGTCCATAAGACAGCAGTTTCACGGTATACTTGACACCCTTTTTAAAGGTGACCTCACAGGGCCCAACCCAAAGGGAATTCAGCTTATGAGCTCTATCACCTGTACAATTCTGGTAGTAGAGAACCAAGTCACCTATTTGATACTCAGGGAGGGGGGCTCTAGCAGCATTGGACGGGGAGAGCTCCAGGGCCTTAACCTTGTAAGCAGTGAAGTAAGCTGTTGCTTGGATGTCAATGATACAGTTGGTTAAGTCTTTAACATGGGCCTCAGGATTTGCAGACACATCAACTTCAATCAAGGGGGGTCCCAAAATTTAGGGGGTGGCGGCTTCACGTCCATACAGAATAGCAAAAAGGTACTGACCTGTTACTTGGTGTCTAATGAGCTGGTAAGCAAAGAGGGCAGTAGGGAGGAACATATCCCAATTGGAAGTGTCAGAGAGTGTGAACTTCCTCATTATGGACACCAGGGAGGAATTGGCTCGTTCCAAAGTTCCATTAGTTGAGGGGTTTATGGCGCAGAGAAAGATTGGTGGGTATCCATAGCCTTGACAATAGACGTGATGAGGCGAGCAGTAAAGTTGGTACCATTTTCAGAAAGCAGGACTTGAGGGCAGCCATGTCAATAGAAGATGTCTTGCAGCAAGAAAGTAGCTGTGGTCTTGATAGTTATATCTTTTATTGCTCTGGCTTCAACCCACTTGCTAAAATGATCTATGGCAACTAAGATAAACCAACACCCCAACCTAGACTAAGGAAAAGGCCCAACAACATCAGTACTCACAGTGTGGAAGGCATGCTTATGAGGGATGAGTTTAAATGGGTGTTAGGACAGGCAAGGGCGTTAGAGTTGGCACAAATGACAGGAGGCAAGAACATCAGGGATCAGAAGGCACATGTTCTCCCAGTAGAAGTTCTTGCATAACTAGTCATGAGTTTTGGCTATACCCCCAT